>OY755243.1:19711418-19899826 GCA_963576725.1 Azorinus chamasolen
ATGTAAGAACATATGACATCATGAATATATATAAGCTAACTTTCTTAAAGGTTAACGTACACAGTGTGCTTTGGCAATGACAACAACTGTATCTAATATGTTTATTTATTATACCTCACGTGGCTTTCCTATATATATTTTTCATATACCTGCCATGAAACAATTTGTACTGTTCCATGCAACATTATCTCGTGCAGGCAACATTACGTCTAGATCAGTGAGCGCTTATTAAATTGTGCGCGTGACGTCATCCGACTAACGTCATCGACTGACGTCGTCTGACGATTGCAATCTGATCAACAAACGTCATTTTGAAAGTTGTTTTTGTTTAATTATTTGGAAAATGTAGCGTTATGCGACTATTTCGGAGGAGTATATGTAAAGATTGGAGAGTGAAAAGAACTCCGCCAGTTCTTAACGTGTAATGAATAGAAGTGTGAAGCTGTTCCGTGATTTTTAAGCACCGATTATAATTTTGTTTCAAACTGTTAATTGCTGTCATTGAATAAATATTTTTTCCTGACGAAATTGATTGTGTTGTTCAGTATGATAAAATAAATTAGCACATCCTATGGAGAGCGAAAGCACGTATTGTCAACCCTCGGTATGGCAATGTACACATCGGCTAACGCCTCGGTGAACATTACCAACCTCGGGGTTGACAATACGTGCTGTTGCTCTCCATAGGGTGTGGAATTTATATAATGTCGCATACATGGTATTGGGTATTTAACATTACAAATAAATTGAAACATAATCAATTCAAATGGATGAGTGAGTTTGGTACTTTATTTTTTCAAATAACAACGGTATCGATTGGTAAAAATAATTTGGTAAAAATAATTTTTCAAATAACAACGGTATCGATTGGTAAAAATAATTTGGTAAAAATAATTTTCAAATAACAAGGGTATCGATTTAATGGTGAAAAATAATTAACAGGTAATTGACAGCTAGCGAATGAAATAATTTCATTTTTGCCTTTTTACTGGCGATTACAGAACTTAAAAGACAATGTGCAATTACATTTCATCTTATCTTAATACATTGCCCCGTAGTGACGCATTTTTGCGCCTCTATAAAATTCACATTGTGAAACCATTGTGACAAATAGAGCATTTGCTCCTAAAGGACCAAATGCTCTATTTATCACAATGGTTTCAAACTACAAATTCTAAAAATTTTCCTTTTCTCTAGTTAATGCACCTTTTCGGTAGATTAATTCAAAAAGGTTGGGTCTGAAAATAGCCTAGGAGAGAATGAGTTAATTAATACAAAAAGTAAACAAGAAGGCATTCTATGTTCTGAAAATAGCCTAGGAGAGAATGAGTTAATTAATACAGAAAGTAAACAAGAAGGCATTCTATGTTTATTTGACAGACGCTTTTGAATTGCAAGATTTAAGTTCATCAGCATCTATCCCAATTAAGAGAATATGTGTTCTTTTCCCCAATACATGTATAACACTTGTCTGCAAGGATGCAATGGGATACTGCCGACCCCGGAAACGTAATAATACCCTTGGATTAACCTCGAGTGTTATTACAATCCTCGGGTTGGCAGTATCCCTGAGTATCCCATAGCTTTCCTCGCAGACATGTGTAGTATATATTCCATTATACCGAAGAGAATGGGGATCAACTATCACTGAATAAAATATATTTAATTTGAATGAACCACTATCTGGACAAAAATCATATTATATTGAAATCAGTATGGACCCAGACTAATGTGTACATACCCGCAATACAAACAGGTCGACAGGCTTTAGTACTATCGCATTATAAACACTATCCCAGACGTTAAAGCTTTGTGCTTTTTATCAGAAGTGACAAACACTTCTAGCCATAGGCAATTTCGAATTTTCTGACAACGTTATAAATCCAAACATCTTTGCTCATACATAAGAGATGAAAACAGTTGCCTTTAGGTAGAATATGAAATATTCAAAGGCAACAAAAATTACAAATTATTATTGAACCTTGAAAAGAAAGTAGTGCATGTTTTAAACTTTGTTACAGAAACTATTTTCGTTCTATGTTTTCAAAGGGAACATTTGTATTTTTTATTTCATATTAAACACCGCGATTCTAACATTGCTTTCAAACATACCTACATAACAACGACGAAGCAATTAAAACTAACGACGAAATAATTATTACATCCTTCGTGTAAACCGCACATTTGGACGATCTATGAAATTAACTATTTCGCTGCCATTGTCGCATCTGTGATTATATTTGCAAACAGTGTGAATCCAGATGAGACGCCGAGTAACTCGGCGTCTCATCAGGACCCAAACTGTTTGTTACTGTGTTTTTTTTAAAAAAATCGAGAAAAATACTAGTATAATTGATATAGTGCAGAAATAATATGTAACAGACGACAACGTTTGCAGATTACAAAATCTGGCAGCGGGAGAGTTAAATATTCGGCATCCACTTTGAGTTTGCGCACACCTTTTACGAACGAACTTCCTGAGTAAGATACATATCAAATCAAAACAGTCTCAAATCTAATCGCTATACCGTAAGAATATGTAGAGTTAAAGTAAAAATAGATTTTGCGTGAGCATAGTAACTGTTGTTCTTTGTTTAATCATTTACCCTGCGGATACCCCATTGAAGGCATTTGCAAACAGAGATCAAAATCAGACGGCTCCTGTAGGTTAGGTTTCTATCATGACCAAAATTCCCTTCCTCATATGCCATAATAAAAGTTTATACCATATTCATATAGTCCATTGTTTTTACATGGTTGGAGCTCGTACTGGAGTTTTCTGCATTAACCCTTTCGGCGCCAAGTTTCTATTTGTCGTCTGCAATCCAATTTTTGATATACCATACAGTACAATAAGGAAATGAGTTAAATAAATGCAAATTTCAAAGGAATAAAGCACATTTATAGAAATAGAGATTGAGACAAAAAGTGAAGTCCCTGATCAGACGTCGTATTGAAAAGGCGGCGTTTGATCTGGGACTGCACTATTTGTGGTGGTGCATTTATGACACATCGGCGGTGAAAGGTTTAACTTCGTCCTGCATTAAGCAACAGCCTGCTTCAAAAGACGACGATGTCTATTCATTACGTGGTCGCTTTAGAGGGGTTCTGCTGTACTTCATATTTACTATATAATATACTATATAATATGTCTGGATAGGCTTCATCAAGTGAGTAATGCCAGATTTTAGAGACAACATGGCATTAATAATATACTTGGATAAGTAGTTTTAAAACTCCTTAATGTATATGTCATGAACAATTTATATGTACCAGCCATGCTGAACAGACTAAACATCAAATAACATTTGCAGGAAATGTCAGTGTTTCAGCAAATTCCAGTCGAAATTCTTTCCATTGATATACAATGCTTGTGCGCCTGGTCTTAACAATGTAAAAATGCCGAATATTACTTGTTTTCAATGTAGATGTTTTCGCAACGAGAGACTTAACCTATTTCGTGCAACACAAAGTTACTGTACTCTAAATATCAAAATACTTCTATAATAAAACCTATTTGCTGCTGTGCATTGTTTTATAAAGCAATTACGGAGGTTTTAGCCTCACATATTCTAAAGCTATCGGTATTTGTTCCAACTTAATTATAAAATTATACTTTTACTAAATGTATGCTAAGATGTCTTACGATAGCGCTAAGATGTCTTACTTAAAGTGTCATCTGATTATACTACAATAGACATGTAACCTCTTACCAACTCTTTCTTTCTCTCTCTCTCTCTCTCTCTCTCTCTCTCTCTCTCTCTCTCTCTCTCTCTCTCTCCCTGTCTCTGTCTATGTCTCTGTCTCTGTCTCTCTCTCCATGTGTGTCTGTCTGTCTGTCTGTCTGTCTCTCTCTCTCTCTCTCACACACACACACACACACACGCACACATGCACGCACGCACTTGTGACCCGCCATAATTTCCTCTAATATAGAAATAAAATATGTTTAAACTAACCATGCAAATTCTGTGATCAAATGGCAAAATATGTTGACATGTGGTCGATGTGAAAAATAATCGGTCAGACTTCATGAAGACACTTGCATACAAATCCATTGAGGCACGCTCTTGTAGACACAATTCAACATTTCGAGGATTTTGTTCGAAACAAGGGCGAGAACTGCTTTGAATTAGTCGGAAACTTCCTTGAAAACAATCTTGACAATGACCGAGAGGCGTATATCTAGATCGTGCTCACAGGTTCAGTAGATTTGATTCCGGAAACAGACAGTTCCAGTATTAAAAGGCTCTTGATGGTAAATTTTCGCCATTTCTGTGACGTTGAAATTATAATGAGTAGAATAACCATACTGAGATATTCCATTTTTCACTGACTATGATTATGAAATTCTGGAGAAGCTATGGCCTTTGTACAAACAGCTGAAATCTGGGCCCATGCTTATAAAACGTTTAGTTGAGTCTGAGTTCGTTCTCAAGTTTTGGATTGGCCAGATTTGAGCCTTTGGCTCAAATCTGACCAATCAAAAGCTTGTGAACTCAAATCTGACCAATCAAAAGCAGGGACCACGATTCTGGTAAGTAGCGTGATAACGAAGTTTACATTGTGTACCCCGCAAAATTGATCAAGAACGGTAGAGTTGTAAAGGACGAGCCCCCAGAATAGTAAAGGTACAATCGTGCCTGTAGACTCAAATGTTTAGAAAGCGTTAGTAACGACACTGCCTTTGTCTTTTCAGAAGGTTAAGCATCCCAATTAAACCCAAGTGAAGTGCGAAGCAATGGAAGCCATGCATACATCTGTTCCAGAACATGTTAATCCAACACAACACACGCTTATTCCTCCTGTACCTGTCTCACCACATATTACTAACGTTTAGTCAACAATTGAATCTGCCTTCGCAAAAGAATCCGTGCATACATCTGTTCCAGAACACGTTCATGTAACATAACTCACAATTAATCCTACTGCTACTGTCTCACCACATATTACTAACGTTTAGTCCACAAATGAATCCTTTGCAACATAATCCGTACATACATCTGTTCCAGAACACGTTAATGTAACACAACACACGTTTAGATCCTACTGCATCTGTCTCACCACATATTACTAACGTTTAGTCCACAAATAAATCCGTTGCAACGGAATCCGTGCACACATATGTTACAGAACACGTTAATTCCTCCTGCATCTGTATCCCCACATATTACTTACTTTTAGTCTACAATTCAGTCGTGGGTTTTAGTCTACAATTCAGTAGTGGGTTCGATCTCCGGCCGCGAACAGACCAAAAAGTCGTTAAAAGTTGGTACTTGTAGATCCCATGTCTACGCTCGACATTAAGGGGTAGTTCTAGGACTGGCCCGCCCGGTGTCAGGATAATGTGACTGGGTGGTGTGTCCTTGCCATGTGCCCGCGGCAGGGGCATTCCAGTGAGGCAGCACTAAAACTTGTCTCATGCGGGTGCCGTCTGCAAATAACTGAAATACTGTTAATCGGGCGTTAAACCCAACTCACTCACTCACTCACAGTTCAATCCTTCGCAATTTCAACTGCAGCTTAAATTAGTGCACTGTCTGGTTTAATTGTAGGCGTATCGCCTATTGTGAATACTTTTCACACCACGCCTATGGTAATGTATCCTAATCCAGTATTCACACAGCCTGGTCAAGGTGTACAGTCATTTACACAGCCAGTGTCAGTAAATGACAACAGTACCGAGTAAAATTAAGACCATTCTTACACCTTCTCACATACGAATAAATCTGGTGGTTCTGATAAAAGTATGTATCTAAACGAAATTTTCATACATGCCGAAGGTGTTCTATTGCTTTATTTGGAAATTTTGTTCAACAAAATTTTTGAAACAGGATATTTTCCGGAAACATTGTCGAATGGTTTCATAGTTTCATTGCATGAAATATAGAAGATTATTAACAATGTATAACACTACTAAGCACGCCCGGAAAGCTTTTAACTAGAGGTGTGCGCGGTTGTTGTAGATAAGTCGGAGAGGGGATACGTTTATTTACACAGTTTGTCTTTTAGGGTGGGGATGGAATAAACGTGTGGTTGGGCGCCCCCCGAACCGGTTTAAACCCCCAGTGACAATTGTCACCTTGTCATCTTCCCCTTTTGTTTGTTTATGTCTTTGTGCGTCTCTTTGTGTCTTTTAGTATACATGTACATTTGCTGCTTTTTGTCGTGGTGCTATTCAGGCGGCTGTGTGGTTTGTGTGTGGTGTTTCCTGCATACCTCATACATCTACTTTTGTACCTCATACATCTACTTTTGAACAATCGCCTCACTGATTAGGCAGGCAATTGCAGTGTTTACATCGAATCACAGGTAGGTTTCGATCGAATATGGGTACTTCGGATAATAATAATAATTATTATACCACATTTATATAGCTCTCTTTTCACACCGGATATGTGTGTTCAAAAGCGCTGCACATGGATGAAATCACTAACCGGAACGAACCGCATCATTATCTATCTAGGCAATGAAAGATATACAATAGATATACAAGATGTTAAATCACTAGCCGGAAGGAACCACATGATTGTCTATCCGGTCAATGAAAGATATACAAAAGATATATAATAGATATGAAATCATTAACCGGAAGGAACCGCATGCTTGTCTATCCAGTTAATGAAAGATATGCAATAGATATACAATAAATAATGAAATTACTGACCGGAAGGAACCGCATAATTGTCTATCCGGTCAATGAGAGATATACAATAGATATACATGTACAATAAATGTAATAGTGTTTTGCATTACATGTTTTGCTTATATGCTTACCGCTAATAATTAATTACCTTGTACTATTATCGACTTCAGTAAGACAAGGCGTATGTTTGTCGCCTTTTATTTTTCTATGTTTGTTAATTATCTTGTAGCTGTTTTTGTGCAAAATGATGTCAATGGCGTCGATGTTCGCTTGTTTATTATGCAGATGATATAGTATTTTTTGTAATAAGAAGAATTACAGGTAAATTTGGATTTATTAATACTTATTGTAGCAAGTGAAGACTGTTAGTTAACCGTTATTAGACAACAATGACGATATTTAAAAGGGACGGTAGATTTTTAAATAATTTACTTAATTTTACTTACGAAGGCGACCAACTTGAGGTTTTTAAGAAATGTGTTTATCTTGATGCTGTTTTTACTACAGGGGTTCTTTACAGAAGCTGAAAGTCCATTAGCTAATCAATCTTTGAAAGTCATTTTTAAACTTAAAAGATATCTCCGCAAATTTACCACAATAGTCATAAACTTAGCTATTTTTGATCAATTAGTGCTGCCCATCTTCAAGTATGGATGTGTAAAACGTGGGAATTTCATTTCGGACATGCATTTGAGAGGGTCCATTAATTTGCAATTTTGCAAACAGTTGCTAGGGGTTAAAATGTACTCAGAACAATTTATCTATAGAGTATTGGGACAAAATCCTTTGCAAAATTACAGATACTATGTTGTTAGATATAAGCTGAAATATAAAAATGTACATACAATTTACACAAAATAATACATCAAGATATTTTAGATAAACCAAATTGTACTTGCTGGGCTTCTTTTTTGAGAGATGTGCTTTTTAGGCTATGTTTTTCATAAGTATGGTACCATCAAACAATAGATTATGCTGAAATATTCTTAAAGAAAGAATACGTGATCATTTGCAAAATTTAGAGTGGCATATTGGATAATTCTAGTAGGGCCTTTTTCTAAACCCGTGATGCAAAATATAGATATCAACCTTCAGCTTTTCTTGATCTAGACTTTAAAATTGATAATGGAATTATTTCTTCTAAAATATATGACAAAAGAGATGATTTTGATTTTAATATTGTAAATTTCCCTGATCTTGACGGAGATGTCCCCCGTGCCCCATCTTACGGGGTTTATATATCTCAACTTATTCGTTTTGCTAGAGCTTGTTCATCTGTTGACGATTTTAACAGCCGAAATCTCATTTTAACTGAAAAGCTGCTGAAGCAAGGATATAGATACTATAAACTAAGAAAAACTTTCTCTAAATTTTACTATCGAAATCTCTCACTTATTGGCAAGTACCAATGTAATCTCAAGGCACTTCTGCGACACGGTATTTCACATCCTGAATTTTATGGTGGTGTGATTTACAAACTTCGTAAAATTATTGGACATACCCATTTTCTCACTTTGTTCATCAAATATGTTAAAAAATTCATTAACAAGGGATGTGATTCTATAGTACTACAACATACTACATGTTTTGTTGTCAACCCTTTTACAGTTGGCAGTCACGCTGGCCTCTTTGCATGTACGCCGACAAGAAAGGTTTAGTACTCTATGAAGGCGACCTCTTAAATCCAGAAACGGAAGGAGGACGTCATATATCTGTACTATTTCGTTTTTGTCGTACCCTTTATTACTTTTCTACAGTTACTCTGTTTGCAGCTCAATCATTGAGTACACTAGCAATAGGTGGATACAGTTTGTTCACTTAAATGGTTTCGTTATACATGCACTTTACCACTGTATTTGCCATCGCGGTTGGTGTAGATTAGTCGGAGAGGGGATACGTTTATTTGCACTGGTTTTTTTTTAGGGTGGGGATGGAATAAGTGTGAGGTTGGGCGCCCATAAACCCCCCAGTGACTTTTGTCACTGACCGTTCCAATGCGGTACTTCCATCTTCCCCCTAGTGTATTTTTGTTTTGTCTTTGTGCGTCTTTTGATGTTTTTGTAGTTATGTACATTTGCTGTTTCCTTGTGTTGCTGTTCGGGCGACTGTTTGTTCTGTATGTGGTGTTTCCTGCATGACTCATTTTTGTACTTTTATATTGACACCTTGAACAATAAGCCAATAAGAAATAGTTTAGCGGCCCTTAGATTAAGTCCACATAGACTTTGTGCTGAAACAGGAAGATTGAATAAACCAGTATGTAATCCTCTAATTGATAGAAATGTACATACAAATGTATTGTAATACAGTAGAAGATGAATATCATTTTTATGGAATGTTGTTAATTTTGCAGATCGAAGAAAACACGTTTTGGCAGATTATTTCTGGAGGCGACCAAATATGTATAAATATGTTGAACTTACTATACTCATTTCAAAACTAGGAAGATTTGTTTATAGAGCTTTTGCAATTAGGTCTGATATTTTACACAACAGTCAAAAATAGATACAATATATATTGGATAACTCAAATGTTGTTGCTATGCAGAGTTAACTCTCATAGTCACTATTCAATGATATCAAGTATGCTATTTTAACAGTATGCAGTATCGTTATATGCTTTGTAAAACAAAAACATGACGCATTGTCCTCTCTTGTTATTTCGTTCCGAACAAGACTGTTACATGTGAACAGCATTTTCTCTTATTTCTTGGTACATTTTCATGACAAACAAATAGCTCATGCTTGTTTCTTCGTTCCAAATAAAACATAAGATATATGTGGGCAGCATATCTAATATATTTTCTCCTATTTACTATGTTTACATTTTGATGAGTATTATATTTTTGCATTGCTACTTTTGATTTAGAAGGATCTCCCACTTTCAGAATATTTGCTATAGCTCTATTTACATACATGCAGTGTCGTCACTATGTCAGTCATATATCTTTATATCTCTGTAAATGTTGTCACATGGGTCGGTTACCTCGTATGATATAAATAAAATATCTGAAAATCTCCTGCTCAATATTCACATAAGAAATAATGACATCAAGAATATGTATTAGCTGATTTTTTTTTATAATGTGAACTTCGTTTAGCTTTGACACTTACTGCAGAATCAGATCACCAGGCGCAGATTTAGAGGGGCGGAGCAGGCGTACGCCTCCCCTAAAAATGCCAAAACAATTTTGTTTAGTAATATTTTAGATCTATATACAGTAAAACCTCTCTATAACGACCACTAAATTGTTTAGAGCAGGTGGCTGCTTAAAGCAAGGTGAAAGTAAAACAGAACGCTCCCATAGGAACGTTCTGTTTTACTTTCACCTTGCTTTAAGCAGCAAGGAGCGTTCTATTTTACTTTCACCTTTTGCTTTAAGCAGCCACCTGCCTTTAACACACAATAATTGATGTAATGTAGTGGTCGTTGTATCTACTAAAAATCAATAAAACAATGATTTAGTAGGAGACTCAGTGTTCTATTTCCCTCACCCAATTAAGCTCTTTTTCAACATGTATTACAAACACACTTTTTAATTATGTCATCAAACATAAAATCTACGCCTCCCCCCCCCCCCCCCCCCCCCCCAATTCTGAAATCCTGGATCCTTACCTGGTCATAACCATTACCATGTCCAAATGAAAGAGCACACCCTGATCAGACGGCTCCTATAGGGATGGTCTGATCTGGGTCTACTCTGTTTGCAAATGCATGAAAAGGGCGTTTATTTGAGGGAACGGGTTAAACGCATTTCAAAGTAATTCGTGAAAGTGAGAAAACGTCGATAACCGTCGCTTTAGATTGTATTTTAAATATCTCTGAAGCCGAAAAACTGCATTTGCCAAAGGAAATTAAATCCAAATTAGAACCATGCATTTAGACATTGCGCTGTTAAATTTTGCATTGATGCACATGCCGTGCTGTCGTGGTTTCTGGTTAAATAAATCATCTGTACATTTTTGCGATGCCATTCCGATGTTTTATGCACCACAATTAATGACGTTAGTTCACGTTCAGTATTCTATGGAATGACACTGTGAAATGTCTCCACCTTGGGCATTGCAAATATTTTGCTTTATGCTAAGGGGTGTATATGTTTGTCAAATTGGCTCGTTATAATGTTTTATTTTCTAAGTCTTTGAAAAAAGACTGAGTGTGACAAACAATTCGGATGGTATAGTGAAATAATGGATAATGATAAGGACAAAATAAGGACACTGAGGGGTATTTGTTGTCTGACAATGATACACACGAATGCATAGGTTTTTACACATGTACATGTTCTACTAAATGACTTATAACTGAACGTGAAGTTACAGAACGTGCGCACAAAAGTGCGCACCCAAATACTAAAATCGCCATTCTTCCACCAAACCCTATACTGTGACCATTCTTTATAATCGTCTCTTCAAGACGATTCTAAAGAGTGATTACATGTGCAGTATAGGCTTTGGTGGAGAAATAAAGGAGCTATTCTTGAAAAATGTTGTAATGTACGCATCTTATCTGGACTTCTTAATATCCAACGTTCTATGTACATGTATATGTGTAAACTTGAGGATTTGAATAAAATATCATCGTTGTTTGTTATACTCTCTTTTATAGTTCATTTTCCCTCTGTAAAACTGAAAGTACAGTTGAACTTCGATAACTCGAACTTCAAGGGACTATACAAATTAGTTCGAGAAGTTCGAGTCATCCGATATCTAATCTGAACAATTTCTCAAGGCCACAGCTTAATACAGGTATAAAGTAATGCTGAAAGCTCCTGTAGCTGTAACATGTGTTTCTAGACATTTGTAACGATATATTTTTGAGCAATTGTGTATTGTAAGTTTCGGAAGGACTGAACTTTTTGTTCGTGTTTTCCCGAAGTTCGAGTTAACCGAGTTCAAGATATCGAATTTAACCTGTAATACTCATTATCGATCGTTGGACAAGTAATACTAGATGATAATTTAAAAGTATTCATTCATGGAGGAATTTGAGCACAGCTATGTTTACCATTTATCCTCGTATTTCACGTATCCGTTAGTTCCTGTTATAACTTGTGACTTCTTAAACATTTCCTTCATATACACGTATTTTCACGCATTTGCTAACATAGTAGAGTCTGCTCTGTTAGCTTATGACATGATGTAGATCTGATTCTACACTTTTTGTCAGAGCAAAATATCCCCATAAAGTTTTTACATTATGCAAAATTATCTAATGGATATTTATAAAGTCATTAGTTCTTACATGAATATTGAACAGTAACATTAAAACATTGTAAGGGGAAATGTGAGAAGGTTTGTGTTTTAAATAATGTTCTACCTCAAGGAACATTTCATAATTATACAGTAACATCCATTTAAACCAGAATTTTAGTAAAGAAGACTTTAAATCTTTGTAGGCAGGTGCTTGCTTGATACAGGTTGAAAGTCATGAAAAAGATCCTTTGGGATGACTTTCCTTTGTGCATGATTTTCACTCTGCAATAAGAGAAAGTGAGAGAGACAGACAGACAGAGACAGAGATAGAGAGACAGATACAGAGAAACAGACAGAGACAGAGAGAGACACACAGACACAGAGACAAAGACAGAGAGAGAGACAGAGAGAGAAAGAGACACAAAGACAGAGAGAGAAGTAGAAGTATTTCTTTATGATACTTATTGTCCACAACAGCAGGATTAATAAAACACATTATTTTCACGTAAACGTCATTCATTTGTTGCGTTTAGGCATATTACGTACGAGTACATCGGAAAGTTATGAAATAAATCATCGATTTAGTAAGACGGTATATTGATCAAGTGTCAAACAGTTTTTGAGTCTTCACGAGACGACGAGTTTTTCGGCATTTTATTTGAATCCAATCCGTTCGTAAATGCCAGTTAAGTTACGATTAGCAGGCAAAGTGTATCACTTGAACAACAAAATCATTTCTGCATGTATTGTGGCGTTGTTCGACTATAGTTCGGGTGAAAGGTCCTATGATGTAACTTTAGTCGCGACTATCGCCATTCATGTCAAACTATGGTTACAATTGTTTAAACTATATACCTTTTAACTTGGAATATTTCGTCACATTTTTTATTGTCCGGACTTGTTTTGTGAAGTGGTTGGAAATGTTTACTTTATATTTGGTATAAAGCTAAATATTGGTGAGTTATAGCTCCAGATCGAATCTCAGTGCGGTTAAATAATTGTTGCCATAATTATAGCCCCCGAACTTAAAAGTTTTGTCAAATTGACAAATGTCCGGACTTGTTTTGGGAAGTGGTTTGATATAGTAACTTTATCCCTACGAGTTACAGCTTAAGTTCGAATCCTGGTCTGATTGAATAATTTGTGTCAGAGTTATGGTCCTTAAACGTAATTTTATTGTGGAAAGGTACCTAGGTTTTGGACTTTGGAGTTGACACTTCACAAAAAAGAAATAAAGCTGTTTTGCCTGAATAAAATGACATTGTCTGGCAGCAGTCATGACTCTTCTAGGAGTTTTAACAGTTAACACCAAGGGTCTAGTGGAGATACCTTTATTTACACTATTTGTTGAGCTAGAGTGACTTTGAGATAAGTGTGAGGCTAGGACGTCCGTGAACCGGTTTAAACCCCCAGTGGTGGTTTTGACACTGACCGTTCCAATGCGGTATTCTCTTTGTCACCCTTGCTTTTGTGTTTGTTTTCTGCCTTTGTGTTTGTGCTTTTGTTTGTGTTTGATGTGTTTTGTCTCGTTTGTTTATGTGTGCGCGTGTGTGTGTGTTTGGTTGTGTGTATGTTTTGTTTGCTTTCTGTTGGTGATTTGGTGTTGGTTGCGTGTTGTATGTGCTTTTCCTGCTTGACTTAACTACTTTTTCATTTACAATATCTGTTAAAAGTTGCTTTTTTAAAAAAAAACAATTTCAAATACTGCTATGAAAGTTATAAAAGATTTCATGTTAGTGGTATTTGATTGAATATTATGTATCAGAAGTGATATATTTGATTCAATAAGTATGATGTATAGATTCTTGTATGAATGTGCATCACATAAGGGTTTTTCATTAAATTAGATAGATATTGTGACATAGAGTTCAAGCGGTAAGGGACTATAGCATATTGGATTCAATGCTCCCATAAGTTGTTGACACTGGTTTCAGTTGTTCTCACATTTGTATGAGGTTATACGATATAAAAACAGTGTCAACGATGTGAGCTCAAAATATAACAAAATGATAAAAATGCACATTCAGTAACACCCCCACTATTGAGACTATCCAGGGGGTATAAGATTGGGTTGTAGAATAATGTGCTCAATGCAGATCAACAGTTCTGCAGAAAGCTCCTATAGGAGCCACCAATTTTAATGACACCCATGTTTATACATGTAATGGTTGTTTTCCAAGGGATTTATTGTATGTTTTGCATTATGCACAACGCCTTGCCAATAACTTAATGGATGCATTATTCCAGCCACCTAATATTCTGGCACGGAAGCGAAGAACATAAGTGTGTTTGCTTTTATCAGGGTTTTAGGTCGTTTTAATAATAGTTCAGTCATATCGCGACGTCCAGATAAATACAGGTGGAGGAAGAACCAACAATATTAGGCTCCTCCTTGCACGAAACCAAATGTGTTGTTTCATGCACAGAAGAACACTTGGATAAAACAAAACGACCGACCTACCGTAAGCCAACATAAATGAAAAAGTAGTAAAGTCAAGCAGGAAAAGCCACACACAAAACGCCACCATCACCAAAACACCTACAAAAAGCAATTGATATAGCAATGTATACTCATACACACACATACAGTAGAAAGTCACATACAAGACGCAATCACCACCAACACATCGATAGACAGCATGTCACACACACACACAAACGTCCTTGGATATTTAAGTGGGTCTACTGATAGAATATCCATAGCAACGAACTTCCTTTGAACTGACATATGTCAATCTATCTTTCGGAATTATTTCTTTCTTTATGTATTAAGCATCAGCTTTGAATAAATGACTTAATGGTTTTGAATGAACGATTTTTGTTGATAGAAGCATTTTGTCTAGCATTGTAAAACATTTGGGTGCACATCACTTACAGATAGAGAATCAATACACATGCTCTCTGCAATCACCATCTGCAGAATTCAGAAAAAAACATGTATTCTGCTCATAACATCAAATGACAACAGAGATTATCTGGAAGGTAGGAAGGTATAAAGATTGACACCTTGTATTTTAGGATCAAAATTAATGTAGCTACTGTGAAGAACACAACATTTCCTGCGTGTTTTTTCTTCGGGCTAAAACATAATCTTGTGAACATCATGGCCTATATATCAAACCTTATTAGTTTTTGTACGAAATGTCAAACATATCTGCCTTAAGCAAACTAGTCATTCAGACAGTGTTATGGGCTCAAAGTTTCAGTTCATAAATAAAATATTAAACATGCCTTGTGCCTAAAGTAAAACAGGATGAGTGGGTCTTACGGTGCTGCGACAGACATAAGACAATGTAAAACGCTATTGACAAATCAGTAAGCGTTAAAACACCAGATCTTTTCTTCAGTTGAAAGTATGACTATTAGAGGCCATATTTAGGAAAAGCTCCTTTATCTCTCATTCAAACCTCATGCTGTGACCGCTCAATAGATTCATCTTTTGGAGATAATTATGAAGAATGGTCACACCATCTCGTTTGGTGTGAACATTACGATTTCGGTGTTTTTGCACTGCAGTGGTGTGTCTTGCTATCATTTCATATAATCCATTGATTGATCGGAGTGGTCTTATGAAGGATTGTGTTGTTAGTCTGTTGTTTAGTTTGTATAGCCATATGTGATACAAGTCGCATGTGGGTTCTTATGCTCTTATATTGACCGACAAACATGTTTGATTCAGGTCGGGACCTATTTAGGAATCCCCTAATCTGAATCAACATACAGTGGAACCCCTCTAATGCGACCGATTAATAAATAAACATAGCTGTCTTAATAAGCAGGTGGCTGCTTAATGCAGGACAAAAGTAATGCAGAAAGCTCCTATTGGATCTTTCTGCATAACTTTCGTCCTGCATTACGCTGCCACCTGCCTCTGCCACCCAGAGTTATGCCCCTTTTTGATGGTCGCATTAGTGGGGGTTTACTGTATTAGCATGTGACGTTTGTTTACATCGTTTACTGCTTATCCCACGTATATAGAAGCTTAATACAAAGTATTTTGCTTTTGATCAAAACTGTGGTGACTTATATGCTCAAAAGGACGGGTGCTACCGGTGAGTTTGTTATTGAATTTATTGTCATCGATATATGTGTACAATGCACGAGTCACAACGATAAAACATTTTCTTATCTTATCCTACTAAACTATCTATACGTTTTACTCTTCTAGAAACACAAGAAACATAGTTTGAAGATCGGCAATGCATGTATTTTTGCAATCAAAATGTTTTGATATACTGCTCTTTTTAAATATATTGGTGTTCTGTATGTATATTATGACGATGTAATGTGATCACTCACTTTCAGGATATAATTACTTCACGACAGCAGGTGTTAAGTGTTTGTCTGGCGGCCGTAAAACGTCGCCCCGTACTCCTTTCTCAGTGTTGTTATATTTTCTGGTCCTTCGGGATCATTAGTTTTGATGTTATTAGTTTTCTAAACTGAATACTGCTTAAGCCGGTGCTAGGGGGCGTGAGTAGTGTTGCACTTTTAATTATTACTCATTAACAGACTCGAGTCTGAAATTTTCTCTTTCTGCATTGTTACTTTTGCTCTCGAGGGATCATCCACTTTCAGGATAAATTTAATAAATTTGTAATTAGTGTCACCCAACATACCATTGTTAGTATATATTGTTATACAAAACAATTGAATATATTGCTATTCCAACTAGTTTAGAATCAGGTCAAATATATTTTGTAAGAAAACAGAGCAGACCCTGATCAGACGGCTCCCGTAGGAGCCATTTGATCTTGGTCTACTCTTTTTGCGTCAAAGGGCGCCTCTATCACGTATTGAGTTGATATAATTAGTAATAAAAGACCATTGCAATCTTTTTTTGTAAATGTGCGTGAATATATTTTTTATTCGGTAAAGGGTTAATAAAAAGCCATTCTCGCATGTCTATTGCGCGGCGCCACATTCATCTCTAGGGAACTGTCGTAATCTGTATGTTTGTAAAAGAAGAAGCAACAGGATATTGGTATGACCTTATAATCATTAAACTTTCTCTTAAATATAATATCCAATGACATGTCGTAAAAGTGAATATTTCCGACCTATATTGACTAAATGTAAATTTGACGTGATGGTTACTTTCCAATAATTTCGAGTGAAACTACGAAAATAGTTTGATGCCAGTAGAAGCTTGGTTCGAGTGGATGATCTTTGAATGGTTGGCTACACATTGTAACATAACTAGTTTGCTCTCCATTCAATGTTGGAAAGAAATACCCACGTACTATAAATGCAGAAATCTAGATAAGACGCGTAAATTAAAACATTTCCAAGAATAACTTCTTTATTTCTCCACCAAACTCTAAACTGTGACCACTCTTTAGAATCGTCTCGTCTTGGGTCAGTATATTAATACGAGACCAATTTACGAGTTCTGTTACACTAATCATACAGATTAACGAAATTGATATATCGTGAGTGTCAAAAGGGCTCAGCAACCACATGTTCTGGTTTTCCTGCCAAAAGGGCTCAACAACATTTTCAAAATGCCATTGACAATACAGCTATAGAGATGGTGGATCAACACTTTGTTTTTAAATATAACTGTAAGATTACTTTATATATTGAAAACTTTCAACTGAAAAAAGATACAAATTTTGCCATAAAAGGACCTTTTGTTGTTGAGCCCTTTAGGCTTGAAAATGAGATTTTGAGCCCTTTTGGCAGGCAACCCAGAACAAGTGGTTGTTGAGCCCTTTTGGTATTCCACGGACGATATATCGAGGGCTTGGTGCAAAACTATTCTAACTCCTTCACAAAGTGAAGGAGTTAGAATAGTTTTGCACCAAGCTCTCGATATGTCTAAGGCTAATGTTAATGACTTATAAAAGGTTTATTGGTAGTCTGGCATGTGCATTCGTTACCCCTTGTGCCGTACATAACTGACATTGATTTGATACTTTGATTCATAAAACGTTATCGATTGCTTCATCATTATTAGCACTGTCGCATATCTACACTACAAATGCAAGTGCACGCTTGTCCCACTTTCAAATAGTTAACTCCTTAAAAGTACAAAAATTAGCCATGCAGGAAACACCACATACAGAACAAACAGTCGCCCGAACAGCAACACAAGGAAACAGCAAGAGACGCACAAAGACAAAACAAACATACAATAAGGGGAAGATGGAAGTACCGCCTTGGAACGGTCAGTGACAAAAGTCACTAGGGGGTTAAACCGGTTTATGGGCGCCCAACCTCACACTTATTCCATCCCCACCCTAAAAGACAAACAGTGTAAATAAACGTATCCCCTCTCCGACTAATCTACAACAACCGCGAGCATTGAGCATGTCTTTGGAAAAGTCAATACAGCAAGAAATTTGAAAGTCATGGCACTCCGAGTGCACTCATTGATATATCATATTACAATATAGACAAGTAAAAAAATGATCTATATCGTAACATGATATACCAATGAGTGTGCCAGGGACGTAAAAAGTTATCGAGAGTTTTCAAAGTATTGTATGAAAATGAGGTCTCCATTGCATTGTTTGGAGTTTTGTTTAAGGTTGTTTTTCAGCAGTTGCACCAGGAAATTACTTTTAAATTAGAATCATCTAATTAGACATTCCTCTGTTAAATTTGCATTACTGCACATTACGCGAGGTCGCGTTTTTCTGATTAAAAAAGCCATCCTTGCATTTCTGCGATGCTATTCTGATAGTTTATGTGCCACACCTAATAACTATAGTTCACATTCATCTTATTATGCTAAGTACGATGCGACTGTCATTTGGGCTTCTCATTCTCCAAGTTGTTCGACACTATGGTTATATATTTCTCTAAAATTTGAACGATCCTGAAGTAAAACTTTGCAAACGATTAGTAAAATGTTTGATCAGATCGGTCTTTGATCAGATCATTGTTTTATCAGCATAGTAAGGGTTCAATATCAAATGGATGACACAGTGAACGTTCTTATCATGGAGAGTTCTAAGTGATCTTTCTAATTGCTCAGGTGCGTATATTTGTCAAATAAGAAGTCTTTCAAAACTTTTAAAAAGAGCCAATGAGGGCTTTAATTAAGCAGACGTCCAGATAAGATGCATGTAATAAAACATTGTCAAGAATAACTAAGGCGGTGTCTGATCAGGGACGTCACCTTTTGCCTCAATCTGTATTTCTATATCTGTGCTTTATTCCTTTGAAATTTGCATTTATTTATCTCATTTCCTTATTTTACTGAGTGATTTAACAAACTTAGATTGCAGACGACAATTAGAAATTTTACGCCGAAAGGGTTAAGCAAGACAAAAACTGCAGAATCAGATCTATATTATTTCATAAGCAAACAGAGCGGACCCTGATATTATATTTTTGCATAGGCAAATGTGTTTACTATAATAGGTAAAGGGTTAACCAATGACGCGCGTCGAACTTAAAACTACTATGTTGATAAGTGTGTTATTTTAATGCCCAGAATATGTGTGTATTGTCACAGTTAGTACCGTGCATTATGATTAGTGTGAGTATTATTATACAACGCTCCAGATAAGATGCGTAAATAAAATGTTTTTTCAAGTACATGTATAACTATTTCTCCAGAAAACCCTATTTTGTGACCACTCTTTAGAATCGTCTCAAAGATCGTCTCTTCGAGACTATTCTAAAGATTGGTCACTACATAGGGTTTGGTGGGAAAGTGACCATTTAACCCTTCGCTTGCTATTCACGTCAATATATCTACCTGTAAATATTGAAGACCCAGATGAGACAGCTCCTGTAGGAACTGTCTCATCAGGGTCTGCACTATTTACAAGTTGATTGTGCAACCAGTGCACTCCACAACAGTGATTGCACAGCGAAATACTTGTACACAGTTAAGATATATGTAATTATACAACAGGGCATGGGTAAAGAAGGAGAAATGTATTTTAAAATTCAGCAAGAGAAGGGTTAAGTATTTGAGCACGCGCCGTTATCTGTAGCTCTGTTGGATACTTACGTACATTGATGGTAGTTGGTCTAAACTAGCTCTTCTCTCTAAAGTGTTCGCCGAATCAAAGTAAATGGAAATCACATAATTCAGTCATACGTCACATCTCTGACCATAAATGCAGCAAAATATCTTAGCAAGTTTATCACCAAAAGCTGTTTTATTATCCTGCCAACTCGTTAATGCATGCTTAATGCATCTTCCTATAAAACAGAATGTTGCTTCATCAAAATGGTTTTGCTGTAAACAGAAACAATGACCTAATTCTGACACGAAGGATGACTATTCCATGTTTTTCGCTGCATAGTTTACATATAGAGATTGAAACAGTCCGTTTGTACGGCTGTAGGCGCCATCTGGATTTGTATACAGGAAATGTGAAACTAATATTTCATATTTGAAATAAGAACAACATTCTCGCAATGGTGGGTTTGGCGCCGCAGTCATCTCCCCAGATAGTCATTGTAACTTACACTATTAAATAAAACGAAGAAGCATGATATAACATGTACTATAGTTACTCTATTATCATATATTTGTCTTTAAAAGTCAAAATATCTATATTGAGGGTAGTTAATTGTTTTACAGTAAAACCTCTCTATAACGACCACTAAATTACATCAAGTATTTTGTGTTAAAGGCAGGTGGCTGCTTAAAACAAGGTTAAAGTAAAACAGAACGCTCCTATAGGAGCGTTCTGTTTTACTTTCACCTTGCTTTAAGCAGCCACCTGCCCTAAATACTAACTAATTAACACAATTTAATCGTAGTATACAAATGCTTCCAATTAATCATGGACAAATATAACTGCATTCTGTTACACTGTTTGCTTGTACGAACTTGAATGGATATTTTAATGCCCAAACACTTGTATAACCACCAAATCATGGACAAATTTGCATGCCTTCTGTTACAGTTGGTGTTTTTATCGTGAATTAACTTTTTGATTACCAATTCATTTTTACAAACACCACGATTTGTTTTTTTTAAATCGACGCTTTAGCACAAGTCGTTTTGAATACATAAATAAGCAACTCAGTTATTTGTGTATTACAATTCTTCTTAATAGTTCTTTGTGTAAAGGGGAAAGTTTCATCCATCTCAAACCACGGGAGATAAATGTTTTGCTATCTTTATCGCCACCTACGGAAGTATCATCTTCAGTCGGAAATTCTCGTCTAATTCATCGAAAGTCAATCAGATCCTGGTTGTGTTTGATAGGGATAAACGAACTTCGCGGGAATAAGAATGCGCCATTACGTAGATCACAAAAAAGTAAATGTTAAAATTTTAAAGATACAATAATCCTAGATAAATGTGTCGTCGTCTGAATTTGCAATGGAAACAGCTCTATAACACACCTCTCAAAAGTCTGACATAAATAATTTCACAGATACCTGCATCATGAAAGCCATTGTGGGGGATCGCCATATTTCTTTAATTACGTTAGTCTATGCACAGACAGGCGTAGCATTAGCAAACTTCGCCGAGGTGGTCCGATAGAAGCAGCTTAACCCTTTTCTATACATATTAGCCTTTTACGCATTTGCATACAGCAGGGGCAGTACAATATGGGCCTGTTCTGTTTGCCTATGAATAGCATATACAGTTGAACTTCGATATCTCGAACTTCAAAGGATTATATAGATTAGTTCGAGATAACGGAAGTTCGAGTTATCTGGACACTTTCTCAAGTTCACAGCTGAACCCATTCCCTGATAGGCTATTTATAGATCCAACTTCTATGGATAAATCTACTGAAAAGGAACATTAACTAGAGAAAAGGAAAGCTTTAGAATTTTGTAGTTCTGAAACCATTGTGATAAATAGAGCATTTGCTCCTATAGGAGCAAATGCTCTATTTATCACAATGGTTTCGCAAAGTGACTTTTTCAGAGTCGTCAAAAGTCGTCAATTGAGGGAATGGGTTAATGCAGGTCTACAGTAATGCTGAAAGCTCCTGTAGGAGTTTTCAGCATTACTGTAGACCTGCATTAAGCTGTGAAATATGTTTCTAGATATGCGTAGGGATACCTTTTAGAGCAATTCTGTATTGTAAGATTTTGGAAGGACCAAACTTTAAGTTCGAGTTATCCCGAAGTTCGAGTTATTCGAGTTCGAAATATCGAAGTTCAACTGTATCTGATTATGCAATGACCAGAACTTCCATTGTTCATACTTCTGCTAATTAATACCCATGATGTCGTTATTTCTTACAAGAGTAAGGGTTTTAAGTAAATGGTGACTCTCCACCACCCCTCCCCTCTCTCTTTCTCTCTCGATTTCAAAGCTTTAACTAATTATAGCAATTAACCCTTTCCCTCAAATAAACGCATTTTCACGCATTTGCAAACAGAGTAGACCCAGCTCAGAGGATAGTAGCCGTCTGATCGGGTCTGCTCTGTTTGCCTTTGACATGATAAAGATTTGATTACAGCCTTTGTCAAAACAAAACCTTGCTCACGAAAAGTTGACATTGTACAAATTCAGCTAATAAATATTCATGATACACACGTGTCTTACATGAATATTTAACAGGGAAATGGTTAATATAAATGATGTCATTAAAGATAACAATGGTAACTTGTTCGCCGGTGTCGATCACGAAACTTTCATAAGAGAGAATGAACATGCTAAAACATACGTTGTCGCTTTTAACTCAAACATGCACTGGAGGAAAACTAGCCTCACATAGATTTGATTTTGTCCATACTGAGTTTCAACGTGTACAATAGAATCTGCCTTAAACGGCCATTAAAAAAGTGGTATCATTATGAGTCTGCAAGGCAGGTGGTACCTTAACCCATTACCTCTTAGGCTATTTTAGATACAATCTCTTTGAATAAATCTACCGAAAAGGAGCATTAATTAGAGAAAAGGACAATTTTAGAATTTTGTAGTTTGAGACCATTGTGATAAAAAAGAGCATTTGCTCCTATTTATCACAATGGTTTCACAAATTGACTTTTACTGAGTCGTCAAAAGTCGTCAATATGAGGGAATGGGTTAATGCATGTAAAATGTAATGTAGAAAGCTTCTATACATGTATTAACAACCACCTGCTTTTTAAGATTCCTTTGTCCACTTTCTGAATTAAGCTTAAGTTTAAGATAGATAATATTTATATGCAAATTAATTGCGACTTACTGTCTTCATATACACGCCTTTTTCACACCATTGCAAACATACTAGACCCAGATCAGACAGCTCCTGTACAGCACTCTGATCAGGGTCTGCTCTGTTTGCTTATGACATGATATAGATCTGATTCTGTCAATGCGAGATAAATCAATTGAAACATTTACTTTATTAAAACTTCAGCTTATAAGTATTCATGGTGTCATGTTTTCTTACCTAATTATTGAACAAGTAAATGATTAAACCAAATGTGGCGGGAAAGGATATATCCCATAATTTATTTTATGGAAACATATTGCAAATTATGTGTACATGTACGTATGGCCTGTTTGTTATATGCGTATTCGTTTAATCCTTTACTCCATGTAAAAATTAATGACATCATTAATATTAATCTGATTAATTGTTATTATAGCACTAAGACACAAACATGTTTGGCTATGACAGAAACTATAGAATCATATCTATGTTATATCATAATCAAACAGAGCAGACCCTGATCAGACGGCTCTACAGGAGCAAATAAAAACTCTGTCGTGCGACATTGCTTTAACACTTTACTCCATGAATATTCATATAATAAATAATGACTTCGTGGATATTAATTAGATTAATTGCTATAATAGCAAATGGACACATGTAGTTTGTCCATGGCAGAAACTGTAGAATCACAGCTTTATTATATCATAAGCAAACAAAGCATATCCTGAACCTATAGACCCTGCTCCTATAGGAGTCGTCTGATCTGGATCTACTCTGTTTGCGAAGGCGTAGAAAGACGTATTTGTGGAGAAAGGGTTAAACCTGTAGTGATGAATACAGTTAAACTTCGATATCTAGAACTCGGATAACTCGAACTCGGGATAACTCGAACAAAAAATTCAGTCCTTCCAAAATTTACAATACATAATTGCTCTAAAATGTATCGCTACAGATATCTGGAAACACATGTCACAGCTAAATACAGGTCTAAAGTAAGGCTGTAAGCTCCTATATGAGCTTTCACCATTACTTTACACCTGTATATTAAGCTGTTGCCTTGAGAAAATGTTCAGATTAGAAATCGGATGACTCGAACTTCGGTTATCTCGAACTAATTTGTATGGTCCCTTGAAGTTCGAGTTATCGAAGTTCAGCTGTATTTCATATTTCTAACCTTAACCAAACTATGAATATATGTCAAATTTGGAACTGGTGCAATATTTACTATTTCCAAATCGACCAAGCTTTTGGAAAACTACTGACACAATTTCGAACATAGTGTCAAACAGATTGGATCCTGATGGAGCAAATGCTCTATTTATCGCAATGATCTCAGAGGCGTCATAAGGCGTCAATATGGGGACTATGTTAACATGTTACTGTGTATCTGGGTATGTACTTCATGTTTGTTTTAAAATTCTAGAATGTTTAAAACTGTATAAACCTGATCACTGCTGCATTCAAATTTGTATGGACGTTAGTCCACAATTAGACGTTTCCATTAATTAACCATTCCCTTGATGAATATTCATGTAAGAATTAATGACGTCATAAATATTTATAAGATTGTTTTTAATGGCAAATGAACACAGGACATTTGTGCTCAGGAAGAAGCTGTAGAATCAGATCTATATTACACCATAAGCAAACAGAGCAGACCCTGATCAGACGGCTCCTGTAGGAGCCGTCTGGTCAGGGTTTACTCTGTTTGCAGATGCGCGAAAAGGCGCTTATATAAGGGAAAGGGTTAAGACACCACACGCTCTTTAAATTTGCATAAATACGCATGAAGTGAAATCGCATGTCCTGAGTTAAAGAAATCAATTGAGATGTTCTGCGAGGCCATTTCGATGCTTCATGTCCCACAAATAATGACCCAAGTTCACATGATATTCTCCATGGACTAATCCTAGGCATTTTTCTTAACCTTTAGCATTTCAAGCATTTGTCCTTACGCCGATCGCGATGTATTATCCATTTGACTCTCTCGGATTAGAGATTCAAACAGTAAGTAACCGGTGTGAAATGCCCAACATGTAGATTCATGTTGTATGTGAGCGTTTTTACTAATAAACAAACTCAATACTGAAATTCATTTGTAATTACAAAGCATTTCTTAAAAAAACAGCCGAGTTGCTCACAAAATAATAAATGCCATGAACATGAACCATCCACCGTCTACCATGCATCATATTATGGATCCACAGACAGGAAACTTAAACGAGACAAGTACGGAACAAAGGCACAGACTGAAAAGATTGATGCATTCATATTTTACAATTTTTTCAGACACGCTGAAATTGAATTTTATCCAGTCACCAGGCTTCTCTAGTGACATAATAAAGGGGGTGCAAATAAACTTAGGTTTATTAGGTTACTTCCGGTAGTAGAAGGTTTATTAGGTTAGTAGATAGGCGTAATGATTCTATTACCATGGAACTATTTTATTTTTCTGTAAATATGCATAAACATGTTGATGGAATAGATCTAACAGATATATTTGGTCAGCAAAAGAAATGAGAAAAAATAAAAATAATTGGCTACAGCTGGATTCGAACCCGCGCCTGATCCTACAAAAACTAAATCTAATCTCTCTAGAGACGTCGCCCTTACCGATTACGCCACAGAGGCCACATATAAAATGACGTTGAGTTATCACTTTTATTGATTTTATCCACCGCTGGCAAAACCCGTTTTTGATAAAATCAAACCTGGAAGCAAAGATTGACAGATAAATAGTAAATGTTTTCTTTTCACTCTCATGCTTATTTGATTGATAAACTCTTACTGGGGCGGTGATAGTCATAAACCTAAATATAGCCTGTTCAGTTCCATCGATTTATGAGTGACGTTAGGTAGAATCTAAAAATAGAAACCGAGACTACGTAACTCGAATTTGACCAAAGAATATAGATCATGTCTGTTTGAAATAACTTATCGACCCTCGATTCAAATCATCTTATTTTTCAAATTCAACCACGTTTCCCTTCTAGTAATACAAGTATCGAAACTATATTCCTCTGCGGTAGCTCATTAGATCTATTTACGTCTAAATAGAAGTGAAAAGGGAGGGATCCGTTGATCGAAAAACTGCATTTTCAATGTAAATTATTTCAAGAGTGTTCTGAGTCTATAAAAAGACATTTAACTATATTGACTGGATAAATCGAATAATAGGTTAGTGCCGTAGATTGGACGCCTTTATCCGACTCGGAGAGAAAACAGTTGAGGCTCGGCAAGCCTCGCCTCAACGTTTTCTCCCCTCGTCGGATAAAGCGTCCCATCTACGGCACTAACCTATTATTCTCTATATTTCCTTACAGGTCTTTCTCCCCTATCTTGAATGTCATAGAAAACGCTCTCTCGCTCTCTCTCTGTCTCTCTCTATGTCTCTCTCTCTCTCTCTCTCTCTCTCTATATATATATATATATATATCTGTCAGCCTGACTGACCTCTTTCCCTCTCGTCAAGATATGTAAGTGCCCTCCAATTCAATGGAGTTTCACCCAATTTCGATTTTATTCAAATAAATATGTATCTCTATCTCCCTCGAAATGATGTGACGGAAAATGCATCTAAGAAGCATATAAGCACAACATATATAGACAGGGGCCTAGCTGGATTCAAATGTATTGTACGCACCGTGGCTAGAGAGGTCCGGGAGCATGCTCCTCAGGATTTTATGTAGTTTTGAAAGTTTTTGAAACAATTGTGATAAGTAGAGCATTTGCTCCTTTAGGACCAAATACTATATTTATCAGAATGGTTTCAAAAAGTGATAGAGGTTTATAGAGGCGTGAACAGGTGTCGATATGAGGAAATGAGTTAAAGCTTACATGACAAGACAGAAATCTGTCAAAGCCTATTACACTGCCTTCAGCCTTCAGTATTTATTCTGTTTGTGCCATAGTAATGCTTTCATCTTTCAGATTGATGTTACGCACGTGCGCAAGTGCGTATCGCTAGCTACGCCACTGATAGAAAATACTGACACATACAGGTGCCAAAGAATGCAGCGAATACTGCTATAAATATAATAGTTAAAATAATTCGAACTTTACAGCTCAACTTGCTTCAGGAAATAGAACACCGTACATGGTTATAAAAACAAAATGTACTTTGGTGAAATGAATATATTAAAGCTACTTTAACAACAAAACTTTAGAGATAAAATGTTAAATGCCAATTGCTGTTATCAGTTACCAGTTACTTATAGCATAAACGTTACCTATGGGAAATTTAACTGCAATGTCATTTGAAATACAGTGAACCCTCATTAAACCGGCATTCGTTACAATGGCACCCTCGTTATACCGGCAGAATACATTGAAACAAAATTGTCTTTTAAACAACCACTGAATAAATGGGTACAATGCCAATAAGACAGGTGATCGCTTAATGCCAAAGGGAGCTTTTTGCACTTCTTGTGCTCTGCATTAAGCGTTCACCTATTGGTACTATGTTAAAACTAGCCATATGGTTCCTTTCATATTTAAACTCGTTATAACGGCAACCTCGTTATACCAGCAAAATGTCTGGCAACAAACACCTCCGTTGTAACGAGGGTTCACTGTACATTCATCAATGCTTTTATTTACACATTTCCTTATACATGCCTTTACCGTTTATCCGATATAGATATCTTCTGACGACTTTGCAAACAAAAAAGACCCAGATCAGATGGACATTGTAAGGCTCATCTGAACACGGACTGTTCTGTTTTCTTCTGGAATTATATTAACCTGATTCTGTAGTTTCTGCCAATGTCAAAACATCCTGTGTTCATGTAGTCTGTACTGTTATAAAAAATAGCTAACAAATACAGCTGAACTTCGATATCTCGAACTTCAAGGGACTATATGAATTAACTCGAGATAACAGAAGTTCGAGTTATCCGATTTGTAATCTCGACAATTTCTCAAGTTCACAGCTTAATGCAGGTCTACAGTAATGCTGAAATCTCCTGCAGGAGCTTTCAGTATTACTGTAGAACTACATTAAGCTGTGAAATGTGTTTCTAGATGTGCGTAGTGATACATTTTAGAGCAATTCTGTATTGTAAGATTTGGAAGGACCGAACTTTTAGTTCGAGTTATCCCGAAGTTCGAGTTATCTTAGTTCGAGATATCGAAGTTCAACTGTATACATGTCAACACTGTCATTCTATTTTATATAACTATTCATGTATAGCAGATGTCGTTTGGATGTGTGTCAATAATATATCAGACTATTAAACATCCACTCGTGTTGGACAGATCCGATGTAATACAGAGAACCCTCGTTACAACGGAGGCGTTTGTTTCCAGACATTTTGCTGATATAACGAGGTTGCCGTTATAACGAGTTTAAATATGAAAGGAACCATATGGCCAGTTTTAAACTAGTACCAATAGATGAACGCTTAATGCAGAACACAAGAAGTGCAAAAAAACTCCCTTTTAGGAGCTTTTTGCACTTCTTGTGTGTTCTGCATTAAGCGATCACCTGTATTATTGGCATTGCACCTATTTATTCAGTGGTTGGTTAAAAGATTTAACGGTAATTTTGTTTCAATGCATACTGCCGGTATAACGAGGGTTCCGTTGTAACGAATTCCGGTATAATGAGGGTTCACTGTATATCTACTTGCAACGTGAAAGTAAAACATAACGCTCCTATAGGAGCGTTCTGTTTTACTTTCACCTTGCTTCAAGCAGCCACCTGCATAACAAAATACTTGATGTAATTTAGTGGCCGTTATAGAGATATTTTACTGTAAAATAGCATATACCTTGACCTGACTCGCAGTGCAAACAGTCATGAGATGACAAGTGACGCAGCATCTCATTAGGATCCATGCGGTTTGACACTCAGACAATACAGGGTGTCCACAAAAAAACGGAACCCGGAATTAAGACCTGCAAGTTATCCCATTACTGTCCATATTGCTAACTTAAATTAAAAGTATACACATGTAGCTTAGTAGAAACAACATTTTGCCATATGTTGTCTATTTTTTTTCTAAACATATTTTTAAGATATCAGCATTTAAATGAAAGTACCGAAAACTCCGTTTTAAACATGATATAGGCATGGACTATGCAATATACGAATATCATTTTAAAACAGATTTTAGGTGCATTCATTAAAAAAATCATATCTTTAAAACCAATGTATATTTTTATGAGAAATTTGGCAGACATATGCACAAATAACTTATCTACAACAAGAAGTATGTATATTTTAATGTGTCCGGTTACATTGGTTAAAATACACATTTGATCCAGGGTTCCGTTTTTTTACACCCTGTATGTTCGGAAAAAGAATGGCTGAATCGGAGTAAATTGCAATATATATTCTTTACAGCAGGATGAAGTTTAGGCCGTCCAGCTGAAACATTGGTAGTAACATGCGTCTGAACATCTGCTTGGAGTGACAAACAATGTTGATTTAACCCATTTGCTCCCAGTGAATTATTTCATGCTTATATATTGGATTAGTCTATCTTTTATCTAAGGGATGCCTGATCTAATTTTCATTTTAGTTTTGTTTTATATTGAATTTCCTATGAGCAAACAGTATAGACTCTGATCAGACGCCGCATTATGCATGCCTACGTCCCATATATGGGATCGTGGGAGCAAATGGATTAACCCATTCTCTGATAGGCTATTTTACACCTAACCTCTTTGAATAAATCTACTGAAAAGAATCATTTACTAGAGAAAAAGAACATTTTGATTTGTGTAGTTTTAAAATCAGTGATAAAAACAGCATTTGTTCCTATGGGACAAATGTTCTTTTTACAAGGATTTCAAAAGTAACGTTTACAGAGGCGTCAATATGAGGGAACGTTTTAACTTTTGCCTATAGCATAACTATAACTATGGAACATATTAATCATATTCCCGGCAATGGTATATTGAACAGCGTTGTCTGCAAGCGGGATATAGTGTGAACAATGATGCAATTTATGTATTGCACACATCTCCTCAGTATATTGAAATATTAATACATTCAAAAGTGTCGCAAGGCTCATGCACATATAGAACCTGTCTTAAGCAACAATTAATTTTGGATTGTACATGTGTTTTTTTGCACAAAATACATCAGTATATATTATATAAATCTTATAAGAGGCATTAACATCACCTCTTGGACATACATTTCCAATACTAAGGGCAGTTTCGAAAACAAACGTAGAACATTATCTTAGTATGTGCGTAATATATAATTTTCATATAAAAGTAGTCTAGCAAACTTATATTTCCTGTGCATTATATGTTGCTGCTTTTGATTATTAGTTCAGTGATCGAACTGCATGGCTATGAAACCACGTATAACCTTCTTTTCCTTAAATCAGTGACTTGTTTGTCTGAAGTCGTAAGGCATAATGTATTATCAATATAAAATAGCCGTTATATCAGACTGTGTGGTTGACCTTCATTTGGACACACTACAGTAACATCTCGATTATTCGAACACTAACATACGTATCATTATCGACCTTTAAGACAGATGACTGCTTAATGCAGGGTGAAACTCATGCAGAAAGCTCCTAGAGGAGCTTTCTGCATGACTTTCATCATGCATTAAGCAGCCACCTCCCTAAAATGATCTAAATTCTTCTATGCAAAAAATTCGAATAATCGAGACATTACTGTATATGATTTATACAGATCATACGGCTCTTTGCTGGAAACTGTTTGATCAATTATGCATTGTTCCTTGACCAAATATAACCACACATTGCTGTTCTATGGGAACTTCGCATGGCCTGGTGTAGGTGTAAAATGACTGGGAGTGGTATCATACCACGTGTTTTAAATGAACTATCACAGTGTATGGTAGAATTATATCTGAATCAAGCAGACGTCAAATTGTGACTGATTAAACACTTTTGTGGGCCTATAAATCAAACATTTGCGTGAAGTTGGCAGTGGGTTAGGTATTAGACATTCAGAAGTACATTAGCGAATGTACTGCTGCAGTGGGTTAGGCATTCAAAAGTACATAGGCGAATGTACTGCAGCAGTGCGTTAGACATTCAGAAGTACATTCGGAAAAAATAGTTTTTCAGCGAACCCACTGCTGCAGTGGGTTAGACATTCAGAAGTACATTGGCGAATGTACTGCTGCAGTGTGTTAGGCATTCAAAAGTACATGGGCGAATGTACTGCTGCAGTGCGTTAGACATTCAGAAGTACATTCGGAAAAAATTAGTTTTCAGCGAATCCACTGCTGCAGTGTGTTAGACATTCAGAAGTACATTGGCGAATATACTGCTGCAGTGTGTTAGGCATTCAAAAGTACATGGGCGAATGTACTGCTGCAGTGCGTTAGGCATTCAGAAGTACATTCGGAAAAAATAGTTTTTCAGCGAATCCACTGCTACAGTGTGTTAGACATTCAGAAGTACATTCGAAAAAATTAGTTTTTCAGCGAATCCACTGCTGCAGTGTGTTAGGCATTCAGAAGTACATTGGCGAATGTACTGCTGCGGTGTGTTAGGCATTCAGAAGTACATGGGCGAATGTACTGCTGCAGTGCGTTAGGCATTCAGAAGTACATTCGGAAAAAATAGTTTTTCAGCGAATCCATTGCTGCAGTGTGTTAGACATTCAGAAGTACATTGGCGAATGTACTGCTGCAGTGTGTTAGGCATTCAAAAGTACATAGGCGAATGTACTGCTGCAGTGCGTTAGACATTCAGAAGTACATTCGGAAAAAATAGTTTTTCAGCGAATCCACTGCTGCAGTGTGTTAGGCATTCAGAAGTACATTGGCGAATGTACTGCTGCAGTGTGTTAGGCATTCAAAAGTACATAGGCGAATGTACTGCAGCAGTGCGTTAGACATTCAGAAGTACATTCGGCAAAAATAGTTTTTCAGCGAATCCACTGCTGCAGTGTGTTAGGCATTCAGAAGTACATTGGCGAATGTACTGCTGCAGTGTGTTAGGCATTCAAAAGTACATGGGCGAATGTACTGCTGCAGTGCGTTAGACATTCAAAAGTACATTCGGCAAAAATAGTTTTTCAGCGAATCCACTGCTGCAGTGTGTTAGACATTCAGAAGTACATTGCAGAATGTACTGCTGCAGTGTGGTAGGCATTCAAAAGTACATAGGCGAATGTACTGCAGCAGTGCATTAGACATTCAGAAGTACATTCGGAAAAATTAGTTTTCAGCGAATCAACTGCTGCAGTGTGTTAGGCATTCAGAAGTACATTGGCGAATGTACTGCTGCAGTGCGTTAGACATTCAGAAGTACATTCGGAAAAATTAGTTTTTCAGCGAATCCACTGCTGCAGTGTGTTAGACATTCAGAAGTACATTGGCGAATGTACTGCTGCAGTGTGTTAGGCATTCAAAAGTACATGGTCGAATGTACTGCTGCAGTGCGTTAGACATTCAGAAGTACATACGGCAAAAATAGTTTTTCAGCGAATCCACTGCTGCAGTGTGTTAGACATTCAGAAGTACATTGGCAAATGTACTGCTGCAGTGTGTTAGGCATTCAAAAGTACATAGGCGAATGTACTGCAGCAGTGCGTTAGACATTCAGAAGTACATTCGGAAAAAATATTTTTTCAGCGAACCCACTGCTGCAGTGTGTTAGGCATTCAGAAGTACATTGGCGAATGTACTGCTACAGTGTGTTAGGCATTCAAAAGTACATAGGCGAATGTACTGCTGCAGTGCGTTAGACATTCAGAAGTACATTCGGAAATATTATTTTTTCAGCGAATCCACTGCTGCAGTGGGTTAGACATTCAGAAGTACATTGCCGAATGTACTGCTGCAGTGTGTTAGGCATTCAAAAGCACATAGGCGAATGTACTGCAGCTGTGCATTAGACATTCAGAAGTACATTCGGAAAAATTAGTTTTTCAGCGAATCCACTGCTGCAGTGTGTTAGGCATTCAGAAGTACATTGGCGAATGTACTGTTGCAGTGTGTTAGGCATTCAGAAGTACATAGGCGAATGTACTGCTGCAGTGCGTTAGACATTCAGAAGTACATTCGGCAAAAATAGTTTTCAGCGAATCCACTGCTGCAGTGTGTTAGACATTCAGAAGTACATTGGCGAATGTACTGCTGCAGTGTGTTAGGCATTCAGAAGTACATTGCCGAATGTACTGCTGAAGTGCGTTAGGCATTCAAAAGTACATAGGCGAATGTACTGCAGCAGTGCGTTAGACATTCAGAAGTACATTCGGAAAATTAGTTTTTCAGCGAATCCACTGCTGCAGTGTGTTAGGCATTCAGAAGTTCATTGGCGAATGTACTGCTGCAGTGTTTTAGGCATTCAGAAGTACATAGGCGAATGTACTGCTGCATTGCGTTAGACATTCAGAAGTACATTCGGAAAAAATAGTTTTTCAGCGAATCCACTGCTGCAGTGTGTTAGGCATTCAGAAGTACATTAGCGAAAATGTCCAAATAGTGTCCCAATTTAGACAAAAGACATTTTTATCAAGCCGGAAAAATTGTCTAACAAGTGTCTAATCTCGACGTTGGACAATTTGCCGGACCGGGAAAATGTCTAAATATTTTCCAATTTAGACATTAGACATTTCTATCAAGTGGAAAAAAGTGTCTAAAATTGTCTAATTTCGATGTTGGACAATTTCCCGGAACTTGAAAAATGTCTAAATATTGTCCAATTAGACATTACACATTTCTATCATGTCGGAAAAATTGTCTAACAAGTATCTAATTTAGACGTTAGACAATTTGCCTGACCGGGAAAAAAGTCTAAATATTGTCCAATTTAGACGTTGGATATTTCTATCAAATGGGGAAAATGTCTAACAAGTGTCTAATTTCGACGTTTGAGAATTTGCCGAGAATTTGACATTTCTATCAAGTCGTAAATTGTCGAACAAGTGTTAAATTTCGACTTTGGACAATTTGCCAGGCTGCGGGACGAAGCCGCATGGACCGGATCAGTTGGCTACCGTACTTCAACGGGAATCTGCCTAGGGAAGCCCGATGCCGTGCTAACACGGTGATATTTTATGGAACCGAGCCGCGTAGCCTGCGACAGGCGGGTCCCATGTGAACACGGGAATCTACCACGGAGACGGAGCCGCGAGCGCCAGTGCAGTCGGAGCCAGAGCTATTTTGCCGGGGAAGCCCGCTGCCACGCTAATACGGTAACCTTACACGGGACCGAGCAGCGCAGCTCGCAGCAGCCGGTTCCCGTGCAAACACGGAGATCTACTACGGGAACGGAGCCATTCGCGCCGGGGCAGTCGAGTCCCGTGCTTCAAACGGGACTTCCACGCGACAGAGCCGCGTACATGTAGGCCTGGGCAGTCCCCTATCGTGATAACACGGGGGTGTCTAAATATTGTTCAATTTAGACATAAGACATTTCTATCAAGTCGGAAAAAGTGTTTAAAAAATATCTAAAAAACGTTTAAAAAATATCTAAAAAGTGTCTAATTTCGACGTTGGATAATTTTCCTGGCCGGGAAAAATGTCTAAATATTGTCCAATATATACATAAGACAGTTCTATCAAGTCGGTAAAATGTCTAACAAGTGTGTAATTTCGACGTTTGACAATTTGCCTGGCTGGGAAAAATGTCTAAATATTGTTCAATTTAGACATTAGACATTTCTATCCATCAGGAGATTTGTTTAACAACTGTCTAATTTCGACATTGGACAATTTGCCAGGCCGGGAACATTGGGTCTACCTCGGGACGGAGGTAAACTCCCGTGCTTCAATGGGGATCTTCCACGGGACAGAGCCGCACAAGTCGGGGCAGCCCGCTGCTGTGAGATAAATGGGGAAAATGTTTAAATATTGTCCAATGTAGGCATTAGAAATTCTATCAAATCGGGAAAAATGTCTAACAAATTGTCTAATGTCGACGTTGGACAATATGCCGGGCCGCGAACACAGGGTTCTACCACGGGTCGAAGCCGCATGGGCCGGAGCAGTCGGTTACCGTACTTCAACGGGAATCTGCCGGGGGAAGCCCGATGCCGTGCTAACACGGTGATATTTTATGGGACCGAGCCGCGCAGCCTGCGGTATGCGGTCCCGTGTGAACACGGGAATCTACCACGAAGACAGAGCCGCGAGCGCCAGTGCAGTCGGAGCCAGAGCTATTTTGCCGGGGAAGCCCGCTGCCACGCTAATACGGTAACCTTACACGGGACCGAGCAGCGCAGCTCGCAGCAGCCGGTTCCCGTGCAAACACGGAGATCTACTACGGGAACGGAGCCATTCGCGCCGGGGCAGTCGAGTCCCGTGCTTCAAACGGGACTTCCACGCGACAGAGCCGCGTACATGTAGGCCTGGGCAGTCCCCTATCGTGATAACACGGGGGTGTCTAAATATTGTTCAATTTAGACATAAGACATTTCTATCAAGTCGGAAAAAGTGTTTAAAAAATATCTAAAAAACGTTTAAAAAATATCTAAAAAGTGTCTAATTTCGACGTTGGATAATTTTCCTGGCCGGGAAAAATGTCTAAATATTGTCCAATATATACATAAGACAGTTCTATCAAGTCGGTAAAATGTCTAACAAGTGTGTAATTTCGACGTTTGACAATTTGCCTGGCTGGGAAAAATGTCTAAATATTGTTCAATTTAGACATTAGACATTTCTATCCATCAGGAGATTTGTTTAACAACTGTCTAATTTCGACATTGGACAATTTGCCAGGCCGGGAACATTGGGTCTACCTCGGGACGGAGGTAAACTCCCGTGCTTCAATGGGGATCTTCCACGGGACAGAGCCGCACAAGTCGGGGCAGCCCGCTGCTGTGAGATAAATGGGGAAAATGTTTAAATATTGTCCAATGTAGGCATTAGAAATTCTATCAAATCGGGAAAAATGTCTAACAAATTGTCTAATGTCGACGTTGGACAATATGCCGGGCCGCGAACACAGGGTTCTACCACGGGTCGAAGCCGCATGGGCCGGAGCAGTCGGTTACCGTACTTCAACGGGAATCTGCCGGGGGAAGCCCGATGCCGTGCTAACACGGTGATATTTTATGGGACCGAGCCGCGCAGCCTGCGGTATGCGGTCCCGTGTGAACACGGGAATCTACCACGAAGACAGAGCCGCGAGCGCCAGTGCAGTCGGAGCCAGAGCTATTTTGCCGGGGAAGCCCGCTGCCACGCTAATACGGTAACCTTACACGGGACCGAGCAGCGCAGCTCGCAGCAGCCGGTTCCCGTGCAAACACGGAGATCTACTACGGGAACGGAGCCATTCGCGCCGGGGCAGTCGAGTCCCGTGCTTCAAACGGGACTTCCACGCGACAGAGCCGCGTAGGCCTGGGCAGCCCTCTATCGTGATAACACGGGGGAGGGGGTGTCTAGATATTGTTCAATTTAGACATAAGACATTTCTATCAAGTCGGAAAAAGTGTTTAAAAAATATCTAAAAAGTGTCTAATTTCGACGTTGGACAATTTTCCTGGCCGGGAAAAATTTGTAAATACAAAATGTACGTATTGTCCAATTTATACATAAGATAGTTCTATCAAGTCGGTAAAATGTCTAACAAGTGTGTAATTTCGACGTTTGACAATTTGCCTGGCTGGAAAAATGTCTAAATATTGTTCAATTTAGACATTAGACATTTCTATCCAGTCAGGAGATTTGTCTAACAACTGTCTAATTTCGACATTGGACAATTTGCCAGGCCGGGAACATTGGGTCTACCTCGGGACGGAGGTAAACTCCCGTGCTTCAATGGGGATCTTCCACATGACAAAGCCGCACAAGTCGGGACAGCCCGCTGCTGTGAGATAATTGGGGAAATGTTTAAATATTGTCCAATTTAGACATTAGAAAAAAATTCTATCAAATTGGGAAAAATGTCTAACAATTGTCTAATTTCGACGTTGGACAATATGCCAGGCCGCGTACACTGGGTCTACCACGGGACGAATCCGGATAGGCCGGGGCAGTGGACTCCCGTGCTTCAACGGGGATCTTCCAGACGCGAAGGCCGGGAAAACCCGATGCCCTGCTAACACGGTGATCTTTCACGGGACGGAGCCGCGCTGCCTGTGGCATTGATCCCGTGCGAGTCCGGGAATTTAGCACAGGGACGGAGCCGCGCGCCAGGGCAGTCGGCTCCCGTGCTTCAACGAGGACCTTCCACGGGACAGATCCGCGCAGACGGGGGGCAGCCTGCTGCCGTGAGAACACGGGGGGATCTACCACGGGGAAGAACCCGCGCTCTTCGGGGTAGTCGGCTACCGTGCTGCAACAGGACCTTCCACGGAACCTTGTAACGGTGGCCTGGGAAGTCCGCTACCATGCAAATACGGTAATCTTACACGGGTCCGAGCAGCGCAGCTCGCGGCAGGCGGCTCCTGTGCGAATACGGGGCTCTACCACGGAAACGGAACTATGCGCGCCGGAGCAGTCGGCTCCTGTGCCGTTAAATGGGACCGTCAACGGGACAGAACCGCGCAGGCCGGGGTACATGTAGCCCGCTGCCGTGAGAACACGGGGGTCTAAATATTATCCAATTTAGACATTAGACATTCCTATCAAGGTTATCTTTCACGGGACCGAGCCGGGCAGCCTGTGGAAGCCGGATCCCGTGCGAACACAGGGATCTAGCACAGGGACGGAACCGCGCGCCAGGGCAGTCGGCTCCCGTGCTTCGATGAGGACCTTCCACGGGACAGAGCCGCGCAGACTGGGACAGTCTGCTCCCGAGCGAACACGGAGCTCTACCACGGGGACAGAGCAATGCGCTAGGACCCGCTGCCGTGAGGACAAGGGGAAAATGTCAAAATATTGTCCAATTTAGAAACTAGTCATTTCTATCCAGTCTGAAAAACATGTCTAAGAACTGTCTAATTTCGATCGTGGACAATTACGACATTACACATTTCTATCAAGTCGGAAAATTTGTCTAACAAGAGTCTAATTTCGACGTTGGATAATTTTGCCGAGCCGGCAACACAGAAATGCTGAATTTCTAAAGCACTGCAGCAGTGAATTCGCCTATGTACTTTTGAATGCCTAACACACTGCAGCAGTACATTCGCCAATGTACTTCTGAATGTCTAACACACTGCAGCAGTGGATTCGCTGAAAAACTATTTTTGCCGAATGTACTTCTGAATGTCTAACGCACTGCAGCAGTACATTCGCCTATGTACTTTTGAATGCCTAACACACTGCAGCAGTACATTCGGCAATGTACTTCTGAATGTCTAACACACTGCAGCAGTGGATTCGCTGAAAAACTATTTTTGCCGAATTTACTTCTGAATGTCTAACGCACTGAAGCAGTACATTCGCCTATGTACTTTTGAATGCCTAACACACGGCAGCAGTACATTCGCCAATGTACTTCTGAATGTCTAACATACTGCAGCAGTGGATTCGCTGAAAAACTAATTTTTCCGAATGTACTTCTGAATGTCTAACGCACTGCTGCAGTACATTCCCCTATGTACTTTTGAATGCCTAACACACTGCAGCAGTACATTCGGCAATGTACTTCTGAATGTCTAACACACTGCAGCAGTGGATTCGCTGAAAAACTATTTTTGCCGAATGTACTTCTGAATGTCTAACGCACTGCAGCAGTACATTCGCCCATGTACTTTTGAATGCCTAACACACTGCAGCAGTACATTCGCCAATGTACTTCTGAATGTCTAACCCACTGCAGCAGTGGATTCGCTGAAAAACTAATTTTTCCGAATGTACTTCTGAATGTCTAACGCACTGCTGCAGTACATTCGCCCATGTACTTTTGAATGCCTAACACACTGCAGCAGTACATTCGCCAATGTTCTTCTGAATGCCTAACACACTGCAGCAGTGGATTCGCTGAAAAACTAATTTTTCCGAATGTACTTCTGAATGTCTAACGCACTGCTGCAGTACATTCGCCTATGTACTTTTGAATGCCTAACACACTGCAGCAGTACATTCGCCAATGTACTTCTGAATGTCTAACACACTGCAGCAGTGGATTCGCTGAAAAACTATTTTTGCCGAATGTACTTCTGAATGTCTAACGCACTGCAGCAGTACATTCGCCCATGTACTTTTGAATGCCCAACACACTGCAGCAGTACATTCGCCAATGTACTTCTGAATGTCTAACCCACTGCAGCAGTGGATTCGCTGAAAAACTAATTTTTCCGAATGTACTTCTGAATGTCTAACGCACTGCTGCAGTACATTCGCCCATGTACTTTTGAATGCCTAACACACTGCAGCAGTACATTCGCCAATGTACTTCTGAATGTCTAACACACTGCAGCAGTGGATTCGCTGAAAAACTATTTTTTCCGAATATACTTCTGAATGTCTAACACACTGCTGCAGTACATTCGCCTATGTACTTTTGAATGCCTAACACACTGCAGCAGTACATTCCGCAATGTACTTCTGAATGTCTAACACACTGCAGCAGTGGATTCGCTGAAAACTATTTTTGCCGAATGTACTTCTGAATGTCTAACGCACTGCAGCAGTACATTCGCCTATGTACTTTTGAATGCCTAACACACTGCAGCAGTACATTCGGCAATGTACTTCTGAATGTCTAACACACTGCAGCAGTGGATTCGTGGAAAAACTAATTTTTCCGAATGTACTTCAGAATGTCTAACGCACTGCAGCAGTACATTCGCATATGTACTTCTGAATGCCTAACACACTGCAGCAGTGGATTCGCTGAAAAACTAATTTTTCCGAATGTACTTCTGAATGTCTAATGCACCGTAGCAGTACATTCGCCTATGTACTTTTGAATGCCTAACACACTGCAGCAGTACATTCGCCAATGTACTTCTGAATGTCTAACACACTGCAGCAGTGGATTCGCTGAAAAACTTTTTTTTCCGAATGTACTTCTGAATGTCTAACGCACTGCTGCAGTACATTCGCCCATGTACTTTTGAATGCCTAATACACTGCAGCAGTACATTCGGCAATGTACTTCTGAATGTCTAACACACTGCAGCAGTGGATTCGCTGATAAACTATTTTTTCCGAATGTACTTCTGAATGTCTAACGCACTGCAGCAGTACATTCGCCCATGTACTTTTGAATGCCTAACACACTGCAGCAGTACATTCGCCAATGTTCTTCTGAATGCCTAACACACTGCAGCAGTGGATTCGCTGAAAAACTAATTTTTCCGAATGTACTTCTGAATGTCTAACGCACTGCTGCAGTACATTCGCCTATGTACTTTTGAATGCCTAACACACTACAGCAGTACATTCGCCAATGTACTTCTGAATGTCTAACACACTGCAGCAGTGGATTCGCTGAAAAACTAATTTTTCCGAATGTACTTCTGAATGCCTAACGCACTGCAGCAGTACATTCGCCCATGTACTTTTGAATGCCTAACACACTGCAGTAGTACATTCGCCAATGTACTTCTGAATGTCTAACACACTGTAGCAGTGGATTCGCTGAAAAACTAATTTTCCGAATGTACTTCTGAATGTCTAACGCACTGCAGCAGTACATTCGCCCATGTACTTCTGAATGCCTAACACACTGCAGCAGTACATTCGCCAATGTACCTCTGAATGCCTAACACACTGCAGCAGTGGATTCGCTGAAAAACTATTTTTTCCGAATGTACTTCTGAATGTCTAACGCACTGCTGCAGTACATTCCCCTATGTACTTTTGAATGCCTAACACACTGCAGCAGTACATTCGGCAATGTACTTCTGAATGTCTAACACACTGCAGCAGTGGATTCGCTGAAAAACTATTTTTGCCGAATGTAGTTCTGAATGTCTAACGCACTGCTGCAGTACATTCGCCCATGTACTTTTGAATGCCTAACACACTGCAGCAGTACATTCGCCCATGTACTTCTGAATGCCTAACACACTGCAGCAGTACATTCGCCAATGTTCTTCTGAATGCCTAACACACTGCAGCAGTGGATTCGCTGAAAAACTAATTTTTCCGAATGTACTTCTGAATGTCTAACGCACTGCTGCAGTACATTCGCCTATGTACTTTTGAATGCCTAACACACTGCAGCAGTACATTCGCCAATGTACTTCTGAATGTCTAACACACTGCAGCAGTGGATTCGCTGAAAAACTAATTTTTCCGAATGTACTTCTGAATGCCTAACGTACTGCAGCAGTACATTCGCCTATGTACTTCTGAATGCCTAACACACTGCAGCAGTACATTCGCCAATGTACTTCTGAATGCCTAACACACTGCAGCAGTGGATTCGCTGAAAAACTAATTTTTCCGAATGTACTTCTGAATGTCTAACGCACTGCAGCAGTACATTCGCCCATGTACTTTTGAATGCCTAACATACTGCAGCAGTACATTCGCCAGTGTACTTCTGAATGTCTAACACACTGTAGCAGTGGAATCGCTGAAAAACTAATTTTTCCGAATGTACTTCTGAATGTCTAACGCACTGCAGCAGTACATTCGCCTATGTACTTCTGAATGCCTAACACACTGCAGCAGTACATTCGCCAATGTACCTCTGAATGCCTAACACACTGCAGCAGTGGATTCGCTGAAAAACTATTTTTTCCGAATGTACTTCTGAATGTCTAACGCACTGCTGCAGTACATTCGCCTATGTACTTTTGAATGCCTAACACACTGCAGCAGTACATTCGGCAATGTACTTCTGAATGTCTAACACACTGCAGCAGTGGATTCGCTGAAAAACTATTTTTGCCGAATGTACTTCTGAATGTCTAACGCACTGCAGCAGTACATTCGCCCATGTACTTTTGAATGCCTAACACACTGCAGCAGTACATTCGCCAATGTACTTCTGAATGTCTAACCCTCTGCAGCATTGGATTCGCTGAAAAACAAATTTTTCCGAATGTACTTCTGAATGTCTAACGCACTGCTGCAGTACATTCGCCCATGTACTTATGAATGCCTAACACACTGCCGCAGTACATTCGCCAATTTACTTCTGAATGTCTAACACACTGCAGCAGTGGATTCGCTGAAAAACTAATTTTTCCGAATGTACTTCTGAATGTCTAACACACTGCAGCAGTACATTCGCCTATGTACTTCTGAATGCCTAACACACTGCAGCAGTACATTCGCCAATGTACTTCTGAATGCCTAACACACTGCAGCATTGGATTCGCTGAAAAACTATTTTTTCCGAATGTACTTCTGAATGTCTAACGCACTGCAGCAGTACATTCGCCTATGTACTTTTGAATACCTAACACACTGCAGCAGTACATTCGGCAATGTACTTCTGAATGTCTAACACACTGCAGCAGTGGATTCGCTGAAAAACTATTTTTGCCGAATGTACTTCTGAATGTCTAACGCACTGCAGCAGTACATTCGCCCATGTACTTTTGAATGCCTAACACACTGCAGCAGTACATTCGCTAATGTACTTCTGAATGTCTAATACCTAACCCACTGCCAACTTCACGCAAATAAATCAAACACACAAACGCACGCATACGCACACACGCACATCAAACCACTCAGCCACATCAGATACAACACGCACACACACACACACAAACGAACAGCCACACTACCTGCACATACACGTGCATCCTTCACACACACACACGTACCTACGCACGGTTCAACCCATTCGTGTTTCGTTATGCTGGATAAGACTCGTTTCTTATACTTAATTTCAACTCTTTTAAATAACAAATTATCAGAACACTAATACAGTTGAACTTCGATATCTCGAACTCGGATAACTCGAACTTCGGGATAACTCGAACAAAAAGTCCAGTCCTTCAAAAACTAACAATACATTATTGCTCTAAAATGTATCTCTACAGATATCTTGAAACACATGTCACAGCTTAATACAGGTCTAAAGTAATGCTGAAAGCTCCTATAGGAGCTTTCAGCATTACTTTAGACCTGTATTAAGCTGTGGCATTGAGAAATTGTTCAGATTAGAAATCGGATGACTCGAACTTCAGTTATCTCGAACTAATTTGTATGGTCCCGTCAAGTTCGAGTTATCGAAGTTCAACTGTACAAAATTCCCTATGCATTAACATTTACCAAACAAAATTGTAAAATACATATGCTGTACTTGATAGAATGTTAATGTTAATGGGTCTAGCTATGTGCTATTTTGAAAAGCAATTACAAAAGGTCCTTCGTTTAGGTGTAAATGATAATTGAGGCAATATGTCATACATATTCTGGAGGCGATCGGAGACAAATATTTAAAGAAACAGCAGGCACGTAGACACATGCAATTCAATTAATTTAAAACAAAATCGACTGATTTTGTTTTGAGTGTCAAAATTAATTTATAAAGCATGTCGCAGTTTAAAGTTTTCAATTCTACAAATATTCAAACGAAATGAATTTCTAACATTGTTTGGTCTATTTCAGACCACTACAAATTTACTTGATATCAAAGATATTATCGTCTTGGCACGATTCACTATTTGTCCTTATGCGATAGTTGTTCGAAGGCAGACATATTCCAGCCATGACTAATAATGCATTTATATACGTATACCATGTCTTCAGTGAACATTCGTTTATTGAACATATGTGTCTTAACCCTTGCTTGCTATATACGTCAATATACCTACCTGTAAATAGTGAAGACCCAGATGAAACAGCTCCTGCAGGAGCTGTCTCATCAGGGTCTGCACTATTTACAAGTTGATTGTGCAACCAGTGCACCCCACAGCAGTGATTGCACAGCGAAATACTTGTACACAGTGAATGCATGGGTAAGGAAGGAGAAATGTATTTTAAAATTCAGCATGAGATGGGTTAAAAAGCAGGTAGTTGCTTAATGCAGGGCGCAAGTAATGCAGAAAGTTCAAATAGGGAGGAGCTTTCTGCATTACTTTCGATCTGTATCAAACTACCACTACACCTTTCTTAATAACACAGAATTAGACCTTTTTAATGGCCCTACAGAAGGTATTCGTAAACTGTTATTTAACCCTTTCACCGCCGAAGTCGCATCAATGCACCACGACAAATAGAGTTGTCCCAGATCGAACGCCGCCTTTAAAAGGCGGCGTCTGATCAGGGACTTCACTTTTTGTCTCAATCTCTATTTCTATATCTATGCTTTATTCCTTTAAAATTTGCATTTATCTATTTCATTTCCTTATTGTACCGAATGATTTAACAAATTTGGATTGCAGACGACAATTAGAAATTTGGCACCGAAAGGGTTAAATAAGACGATGAGATCTACAAGCTGTGATATACCCTATATATGCAAATTAACACAACAATCGTCTGACGGTAGCATAAACCTACAGTCAAGATAGAGGACCCTGCAACAATAGCAAGTAATAAAGTAAGCTGACAATGGAAACTTAACAAGCCTGTCTAGGAGGTTCGTTACTATTTTCCTGCTGCCTCTGTCACCGTAATTTGGATGTATTTATAAAACTCCCTTGTGTGTTTCCATCCTTTCCAGTTAGACAGAAGATTAGATCAGTCAGTTTACAGAACGGAAATGACGTGCCACTGTGGGGCATGACGTGAATGATAAAATTGACAACTGTTGAATTCCGAAGATTTAGATATAGTAGGATGTTTTGTGGCAATTTACCTTTGTTATATCTTTTGTTAGCGATCTAGCGGCCGGCTCAAATTTTTCTCTCGCTGTGTTGCCAAATATTTACGGCTGCAACGCTTGTCGTCTGCTACACATTTCGTCTGTTTAAATGTCTGCCATCATTACTACAGTAGCAAACAGTTTGGACCCTGATGAGACGTCGATTTACTCGGAGTCTCGTCTGGTTTCAATTTGTTTGCATAAGTAATCACAGATGCGACATTTGCAGCGAACGAGTTAACCTGTTCCTTCATATAAACGTGTTTATACGCATATGCAAACAGAGAAGACCCAGATCAGACGGCTCCTATAGGAGCCGTCTGATCAGGGTCTGCTCTGGTTGCTAGAGGAATTGTTTCTTTACTTTCTAATATGGCTACAATGTTCCACCTTTCATATTCTATTGTAACTCTTTTGTCCATGAATATTAAGTAGGTATTGAAATATGGAAGAATTATATAACAGGGCAAGGGGTACTCTAACACAGAATTAAAGAGTAGTATAATATAAATGTATAGAATCTTCAAATGTTTCTTATAAATGAAAGTATACAAAGGGTACTGATTTCAAATTAGCCTGCTACTAATTTCAATGTAATGTATTACAAAAGCCTCAACAATTGTGCAAAAACCATGTAAAGGCTGGATACTAGTACAAACTGTGAGGTTAGTTGGATTCCATGTAGATTTGACTATCCGGTATACTATAAATGATTGGGTTTATCACCGCGTAACCGTCATCAAGATTTGCAGTAAGACAATTAATATTACGAATTTAACCTTTTCTGCGACCAAATTCTATTCAATCATTCGGTAAAATAAGGAAATGGAATAAATAAATACAGAATTCAAATAAATAAAACACAGATCTATAACTAGAGATTGAGACAAACAGTGAAGTCCCTGATCAGACGCCCCCTTGAAAAGGCGGCGTCTTATCTGGAACTGCACTATTTGTCGTGGCGCATTTAGTATCTGGCAGATGCAATGGTTTAAAACTATTTGCGCTAGTACTTTGAACGCACGACATAGTTCCCGTAACGCTTATTTTGATCTATTTTCAAAGAAACCTTTCATGAATATAAGCCAATTCATATATAATACGTGTAAATTAAACCTGGTTTATTGATACAGTAAAGTCTTGCTCACACGAAAAGATGCTTAATGAAGGACAAATATGATACAAAAAGCTCCAATAGGAGCTTACTGTATCACTTTTGAGCTGTACTATGCAACCACCTACTTTTACAGTCTCGCATGTTAATAAATCTTGTGGTAGTTTTAGCGAGTTTATACTGCAGGTCGTTTTATTTCTCCATCAAACTCTAGGATTTCGAGTTTAGAAATTTAATATACACATTTGTCTATGGCTCACGAAACCGGCTTCCTTACCTATGTTAAATACAAGTTCGTTTTTATTGTGAATTCAATTTGTTAAGTATATATATCAGCCTAGTTAAACCATTTATTCCCATTTTACTTGAAGAAAACTCGTCCAAATTTCATAGTGGAAAGCCTCCATATTTCATGATGAGGGGGCACAGCTAACACAATATTTCTTGAAATAAGCCATTGACATCGATGGCTTCAGCAAACAGTGCAGACCCTGATCAGAGGGCTCCTTCAGGATCCCTCTGATCTGGGTCTACACTGTTTGCCTATGTCCCTTTTAAGGGACACTGGGCAAAACTAGATTAAGGGCATACTTAATACTTCGAACATTGTTCAGCTGTAAAAGCTAAAATAAATTTAAAATCACATTTAAAATTCCTATATATACTTGTCGATTAGAAAACATTTTGAGATTTTATTTAGGTATAAATTCTTAAGCACACCTAAACCAGCTATGGTTTGATAAAATAGAGATAAATCGTCGCGCTGAAAACTGGTCGACTGCTAAATGCAACACAATCATAGCATCTACAACAGTTGTTATATTAGGTATACAGTTTTGAAAGCGCATCCACGGGGATTAAAAGTAGAAAAGCAATATATTGACCCAATATCATAAAGTTTATCGCATCCTGTTACAGTAAAACCTCTCTTAACCGGAATTCTAGTAGAAAAGAATTTAGATATTTTAGGCAGGTGACTGCTTAATGCAGGGGGACAGTCATGCAGAAAGCTCCTCTAGGAGCTTTCTGCATGACTTCCATCCTACATTAAGCTGTCACCTGTCTCCAAGACCGATATTTATACTAAATTTAACGTCCGGTTAAGAGAGGTTTTACTGTATTATGAAAACTGGTCGACTGCTAAACGCAACACAATCATAGCATCTACATCAGTTGTTAGGTATACAGTTTTGAAAGCGCATCCACGGGGATTAAAAGTAGAAACCTACCGTCTTTAATTCTAGCAACTTTTCTCATGGTGAAATATAACGTCTCGTCAAATTCTGAACTGCTGAACTTTATAGAGATTTCAGATCTTTTCAAACTCTTGAGGTTGCTACTTCCAGAGAGTGCCAACTATCTTGGGATTTGGACGAGGCATCGAATTACTCAGCGTCTCATAAAGACCCAAGATATTTGCAAAAACCAGTCAGGTCTCGCTTAGCATCATAAGGGTTAGGTAATAAAATATCTCTCATTATAAAGTCCTTATAGGGGATCTAGTTCTTGAAAGGATTCTAGAAATAATTTGAGTTGTAGGTGAATAGATAAGAAATTAACATGTCAATGTTTAACCCGCTCCCTCATATAAACGCAGTTCAAGCCTTTGCGAACAGAAAATACCCAGATCAGACAGCTCCTGTAACATAGGTTATATGTGAAAACTAATTTAAAGCATTTTCAGACATTGGAATGATGTTGTTGGTCCTAAATAAGCAAATGATAATATAATATAAAGTAGTTCATCAGGGTCACTCGGTGCACTGACTGTTAAACCTTTCACGCAATATACTGACCCAATATCATAAAGTTTATCGCATCCTGTTATTATGGCGATGTTGAAGAAGAAATTACGTTATGGTGACAGGGTAATAATAATAATGATAATAATAATAATACTAGACAGGTATTACGATAACAACAGTAAGAGATGGCTAAAATCAGCGAAACTCTGGCGTAGAAAAAAATACATCAATGAAAATTTCGTGGAAGTAGAAAAGATAGAATATGTTCTGTAATTTCTGAAAGTGATAGTCTCTACTTGCAACGTGTTTTAAAATACATAACAAGTACATAAACCATTTGTTTATAATATGAGAATATGTATATCGCAAGAAAACCAATCGAATAAAAACTGAAGAAAGTACGTTTGATGTGTTATTCGGCAATGTATTAGAATTTATTCGGCTTGCGTTTTAGTTTCGTAACAATGCCAACACATGTAACAAATACCAACATTGTATGTTTTCCTATTAATGTTCAAGTTGGTATTTTGCAGTTAAATGGAAAAGTAGTAAAGTCAAAACACAATTCAAACACAATACCAAATTTGATTAAAATATGAAATACAATAATTGAAAAGAGTCACTTAACGACTTAAACAAAAGGGGAGACACTATTTTACACCAGGGAGTTAACTCATGTTATCAAAACTGATGTCCATTTGCAACGTTTTTAAGGGAAATCTATGTAAAACCTCTTGCTGTGAGAGATAGAGTCATATCATACTAAGTACCAAGTTAGGTGTGTTAACCATAAATATGCTGAATGATTAAAACTGACTCCTCTCTTCCTGAATATTAATAAAACCTTTACTCCATAAATGTACCTTTCTACGCCTTTGCAAATAGAGCAGACCAACATCATGAAAAATCAATATCTAACAATCACGTTTGTTTACATTTTGTTAAGTATTACCCACACCCTGTCGTCATACAGTTTAAATAAGCAATGGAAGCAGATACCACAATGCTAAAACAATCACATAATGCTTTTGTTCCGGGATGTAAAAGATGTATACATAAAGCATTTTTGCTAAATATGTTTCTAGTTCCAGTGGGTGTTTATCCCTTTCCCTTATGTAAGCGCATTTTGACGCATCTGCAAACGGAGTAGACCCAGATCAGACGGCTCCTATAGGAGCCGTCTGATCAGGGTCTACTCTGTTTGCTTATGGTGTAATATAGTTCAGATACTACAGCTTCTGTCTGAGGCAAAATGTCCTGTGTTCATATGCCATTATAAAAATAAACTTATTAATATTCATGGCGTCATTATTTCTTACATGAATATCCATCAGGGAACGGGTTATACGCCATTCTAAATATGTTTCCAATTGTTGTAGCCTACTTATGTACCTTTCTAAGTATGTCTTCAGCCAACTACTTATGTATCAGACAGGAAACATTTTAGTTTTATAGTGGATTCCATACTCATCATATTTGTGAAATACCGTAAAACCTCACTAAAGTGACAACCAAAATGAGGTCAAATTCTAGTGTTAAAGGCAAATGGTAACTTCATGCAGGGCGAAAGGTATGTGGAAAACTCCTACAGGAGCTTTCTGCATTATTTCCTGCCGCATTTAGCAACTACCTGCTTTTAAATACACCCACGTATATTCATAAAGTGATCACTTTACATGACTTTTACTGTATAGACATAATATTCTTCTGGTGGTTAATAAGAATTTCACAGTTTTAGCCTCCATGATCCATTTTGGCACTTATATAATTTTATCTTAACTTTAATATGGGATCCTTTAAATATCATCTTGTGGGCGTTTGACATAGTTTCCATGATCCACTTAGTGGTGTTTATAACTTTATTATAACTTTAACCCTTCGCTTGCTAATCGCGTCAATATACCTACCTGTAAATAGTGAAGACCCAGATGAGACAGCTCCTGCAGGAGCTGTCTCATCAGGATCTGCACTATTTACAAGTTGGTTGTGCAACTAGTGCACTCCACAGCAGTGATTGCACAGCAAAATACTTTTACACAGTGAAGATATATGTAATTATACAACAGGGCATGGGTAAAGAAGGAGAAATGTATTTTAAAATTCAGCAAGCGAAGGGTTAATATCACCTTGTGAAAACTTGACATAAACAATTCAACTGTTTAGGCAGAGATGTCTAAAATAGATAGTTGATTTAAGTAGGTCATTTTTTTATTTAAGTAGGTCATAGAAGCTCAGTAGATGGGGGTTATTTTCAATTGGGTCACCTAACAATCAATTCTTTAACGTCTCATTAAAATTCGTTTAGGGAGTAAGGAGAAAATGTTTAAATACATTTTTATCTAAATTTTGTTTTAGCTTCTGTGACCGACTTATACTGTGAACCGGAACGATTTATATAAATTCGATAAAAGTTCAGCTAGAAATAATGTCTGTGAAATTATAAACATCAATCCATTCAGCTTTTAAGGAGGAAATGCCGTATACAGAAATTGTTCATCGAAATGTGTTTCAGCTCCTATGCCCTACTTATATTGTGGACCGACACGATTTGTACAAATTTGATACGTGATCACATACGAATCGCTTTTGTATAATCAAAATCCATTCAGCAGGTAAGGAATAAATGCCGTTCAAAGACATAATTATCTAAGTATGTTTCAGCTTGGTGCCAATATGAGCTAAAACAGAAGAAGATTTAAAGCAATCTAGAACAAAGAGTAAAACACGTATTTGTGAGACAATGGGACCGAAACAAAACAAACACGAGCTGCATCTATTACTGCGGAATGAAAGTATAAAAAGGTGATTATGGAAAGCTGATTACAGCAATCTCTAATGTACACAGATTCCTGATGCGTTTTCTAGATAGAACTTAAACATTGTAATGATCAATTAACCCTAAAGTGTGATTATTGGATACCTTGATCAGAAACAGTTGGCATTTGGACGGAAAACAATGCCTGGCGTTTTTATTGTTTTAGTTTTGCGCTGGCCATGCTATGTGTAGCTTAATAATAGTTAGCACATAGAATAGAACATCTTTTCTCAATGGACATATCCACGAAATACGCATGTACTTAACCAATGATGGTATTATCCTCCCAATTTGACCTGAGACTCAAGCATATTCCGTTTATTATCGTCGGTAATCTTCGGATAAATTTCCGAAGATATAAGAATGCGCTATAAGAATACACTCCTCGTGGAACATGCTTATTACCGGCTTTTGGTTTGTTATTTTTGTCACAGAGTATTACGAACAATCCCGAGAAACACGCCGAAAATTAATCGAGTCTCAGGTCAAATTGGGAGTCGAGAGCAATAGCTGAAAGTCACGTCACTTTGCAAGTCTTCACCACTTTCACTGATTCGTCTATATATTCATGCCGATTTAACGTATGTTTATACATATTGGTGCAAAGACCCAAATTAAATATTTCATTTATAAATGTTTTTGTAAGACATGTTTTGCATGCAAGTAGTGAGCTGTTTTAGACCATACCATTTCAGACAAGTGGTTATGATGTTTGGTATACAGATATGGTAATAAGGTAGAACCTGTCTTAACCCATTCCCTCATATTGACGATTTTTGACGACTCTGTAAAAGTCACTATGTGAACCATTGTGATAAATAAAGCATTTGCTCCTATAGGATCAAATGCTCTATTTATCACAATGGTTTCAAAGTACAAAATTCTAACATTTTCCTTTTCTCTAGTTAATGCTCCTTTTCGGTAGATTCATTCAAAGAGGTTATATCTAAAAATCGCCTATTAGGTAACGGGTTAAGCGGCCATCAAAAACGAGGTCTATTTAAATGGATATGATACAGGTGGTAGCTTAATGCAGGTCAATGTGCTCAATAAATAAATGGCCGCTTAGTTCTATTTTATATTCCAATTTTGCATACAAATGGGACGAGATTTAGAACTGTTGACAAAAGAAGACGTTAGGTGTGAAACATATCTTTATATTTTCACCGCCAAATACATTTCGCTTTTTCAGAATTAGGTTTCCTTCAGATTTCAATGTGAAATGTTCTGGTTTTTTTTTAAATGTATCAGAGTGACATGCAGTTTGGATCATGATGAAAAACCGAGTTACTCGGCTTATCATCTGGGTCCAATCCGTTTGCAAGGTTATCACGGATTCCTGGTTTAAACCATACAATGTATGCTGATATTACTTCTCTTTCTAGAATATAATTATATGAATACCAAAATAACATTAGGTAGATCAAGAAGAGCAGATATCAGATGACACGCATGGTTACCCTCAAAGTGGTAGTCTGGGTCACATAGATTACAGTCACGTAGATTGAATCGAAAAATGCTGCAAATGTTGTACTTTCAACTACAGCCCTGTACACCCAACATTCTTTCAGTTGCACACATGCTGTCTGAAGCATATGATACAATAATATTATGATGCAAAAACACATCAGAACCGATATTGCAGCTGCAAAAAGAAAGATTTTACATTCTGATTAAAGACCTTTGGGGAACTTGTCAGATATAATGGAGGAAGCGAAGCTGAAAACATACAATGGATTTTTGTTTTTGTTATATTCATCTTTGGTGATTCGTACAAAATGTGTTTCTATCAGAAATCACGGGGATAAACGGCTACCGTGGAATGTGCCATGACCTAGTTACATTCTAGTGCTGCTTGTGTGTGATGATGAGACACATTCACAATCATATTTGAAAACAACATTTTATCATTGTCATTAGTTTTGCTTTTTCCTATGCATGGGTTGATCTAGATATTCCTAACCAGGCGCACTCGTATGGATACTACTATTTTCACAATTTTATTTTATAATGTTCATAATCATTCCAATAACATTTATAGTAAAGGATCATCTAGCAGTAGTCATGAGCAATCGCTACATCTTATGGTTTGAAAATACAGTGAACCCTCATTATACCGGCATTCGTTACAATGGCACCCTCGTTATACCGGCAGTATGCATTGAAACACAAATACCGTTAAGTCTTTGAAACAGCCACTGAATAAATAGGTGCAATAAACAGCAGAGTGCCAAAAACAAAATAATAGTAAAATGATTAATATGCCTAGGAGTATTTTAAATATGTTGTTCTTTCCAAGGTTTCTTGGAAATTACCCACTGTCACATCTAGATCCTGGCTGTTTGCATAGGTAATCACAAATTCGCAGATAATGCCAGAGAATTTTATCTGGATCATTGTATCGGAAGATACTTTCCGGATTAGTACAAACTGCTGCAATAACACTATATAGGTAACGAAGAAAAGTGTGAGTACAGAAACAATACAGGGAAAAACAAGTGTTACAACTGAAAGTATAAAAAATGTAAGCAGCAAGAGAAACAATTGCCAGGATGGGAAAATAATGGATAAGGAGGTCGAGAACTAAACAAAACACCTGCTAGGAAACTGAAAAGGATCGATAGTAAGGTGAAAAAGTCGTTAATGTCGTTTCCACTTGTTATGTGATCCAGTCGGATATAAACACTATTTTTCCACCATTCCGTACACACCTGGCAGTTTACACGCCTGATAATGCCTTCGACTATGTTACAACAACTTATATCTAATTAACTCTGTGCGCATAATTGTTCTTGTTAAATACTTTTAATATCCATCTGAGCCTGGGTCTGGTTGGGAAACAGTTTGTCTCAATTTATGTGCCACATTCTGTTCACTGGGCCCCGGTGGCATACATGCTGCTAGTGTACAAACGATATTCGCACCAGCTTAACAATACTGCCATTTTCAACTTCCCCTTTATTGAGTCTCGGAATCTCCTTAACGGAACTTTAAAGAAGAAAACCAAAATAAAACAACAGTTATTATTTGTAAAAGCTGGAAGATAGTGAAGCAAATCGGAGCCTGCATCATCGGTTGTAGAAATAAACTTGAGCAGGACAGAGATCCGGGAGAGACACCACAAAGAGCCTAGGGGGCAGATGATTAGTGTTCCGAATGCATTTAAGCCAGTACACATTACATATATATGCCTGAAATACTGTTAAAGTAACATATATAACATTAAGCCCCAATACAAACAGACAAACATAAACGCGGAAAAGAGCCATACTGTAAGCACAATTATACAAATGTCCCCATGCCTCTTTATAATGAATTTGTGTTTTATGTGTGTTCCAACTGGGACTGTCGGCTATAAAGTGTCAGTATTCACACTTGTTTTCAGATTTCCATTTACCTGTGTATGCCAGTATAACAGATGCCTACACACACTTATCGCAGAATTATTGGCGACCTTAACAAATATTGGCAACATAAAGAATTTGCTGGAGTGTCCATGGTTGGAGGAGACGTGACTTTGCATTGTCGCTTCTTTGCAGTCATTTATGGGTATCTATGACAGAAACCACTTCAATGTAGCGGTAACAGTTTTGTTAGGATGTTGGGTTTGCTGATCTTTCTACCAGTTTCCACTGGTTCTTAAACAGAAAATGAAATACACATTCTCAACGTCATGCTAATTGAGAAAGTACGTGTATGAGTCATGGAGTAAACACCACATACAAATACACAACCGCCCGATCAGCACCACGACAAGAAAGTACAGCAAATGTATATGTCTATCACAACACAGAAAGAGATGCACAAAGACAAAACAAACAATAAGGGGAAGATGGAAGTACCACACTGGAACGGTCAGTAACAATTGTCACTGGGGGGAGAGGGGGTTAAACCGGTTTAAACACACCATTCAGATCCAATAGGTTTGCCTAAAAATGTATGTCATAAACCACAACTTAAGTTAACCCTTTCCTCCATAGGCTATTTTAAGACCCAACCTCTATGAATGAATTTATCCAAAAGGAGCATTTACTAGAGACAAGGAAAATGTTAGAATTGTGTTGTATGGAAACCATTGTGATAAATAGAGCATCTGCTCCTAATGGAGCAAATGCTCTATTTATCACAATGGTTTCAAGAAGTGACTATTACAGAGGCGTAGAAAGGTGTATTTATGGAGGAAAGGGTTAAAATCCATTTTGTGTACTAATTGCACACGACCCATAAAGAATGGACAGACATGGTGCATTGATACAATACTACAACTGAGGTCCGGGTAAGATAAGCAAATATAACAGTTTCAAGAATAACTACTTTATTTCTCCACCAAACCCTATGTTGTGACCACTCTAAAGAAAGTTCTCAAAACAGGGTTTGGTGGAGAAATGACGCTTCTAGTAAGCACCTTTTTCTGATGCTTTGTACAACATTTAACCGTTAGCCTGCCGTGGGCGGATGAGTGAATACCTATGCAAACAGTTTGGATCTAGATGAGACGCCGAGTAACTCGGCGTCTCATCTTTATCCAAACTGTTCGACACCCTGATTGCAGTTTGGTAGACGAATTGATTATAACTTGAAATTTGAAAATGAAGTTGGTGAAAACGTCTGTAAAACTAATGTGCTCAGCAGGCTAAAGGTTAACCTTTAGTCTATTGGTCAAATCATTTTAAATGTTTCACCGAATACATTTTCAAAATGCAAGCTATAATCAGTTTGTTTACCAATGAGTAATCAATGTGTCAAGCAGTTTAGATCCTGCTGAGATACTGTGTTACCCAGCGTCTCACTTGGATTCCAACGTATTTGCAGAGGTAATCCATTTATAGATGTGTCAGGTGGCTTGTATAGAAGTATCTTACTTGTAGTTGACGTGCCAGACATGCTGGTAAAGAACATAGATGTAACCTCTGCAGTATGAACTGTTACTGACTTCATTCAAATCCCTCATGATGGTGGAATGGAAAACCCTCATGTCTTAATACTCCTAGTAGAGTTTGATGACGAACAGGGTCCAAGGTTATAAAACTTCTGAGTCTGATGTCATTCTCAAGTATCTGATTGGTCAGATTCTGAGCAACCTCAGAATCTGAGCAATCAGATGCTTGAAAATGATCTCAGACTCAAGCAAAAAGTTTTATAACATCGGAGTCTGGTTGGAAATGTTGTCTTCTATATAGTACGCTATCGTTAATATGGGTCCATGCTTATACAACTTTTAGTTGAGTCTGAGTTCGTTCTCAAGTTTTTGATTGGTCAGATTTGAGCCTCTGGCTCAAATCTGACCAATCAAAAGCTTGAGAACTGAAATCTGACCAATCAAAAGCTTGGTTAGGAAACTATGCAAAAGTCACCGCCAAAATAATTCAATTATCTTTATGGGGTCTCACGACATACAATCAAACAAACAGACTGATAGACGGACGGACACACACGATACGGACACCAAGGCAGAGAAAGAGAGAGGATAGATGAGAGAGTGAGAGAGAAAACATAGAGATACAGTCAGACAGACATGTATGTCAGACGGACAGACAAACAGACCGACAGATAGACTGAAACATAGAGACAGAGAGAGCGACAGACAGGCAGAGATACAGACAGAGAGAAAGTGAGTGAGACAGAGAGAGACACACACACACACGCATGCGGACTTTTTATAATATCGTGTGTAGCAATAGTTGGAGCATACTATGTCACTTAACCTTTATGATGTCACTTGTTTGACAGTTCACACTTAACGGTTTAAAGAGATGGAGAACTACAATATTGCCTGAACATTAACAAGGATCATCTACTTATCAAGATCGACTCCCTTATAAATATGAGACGTCTAGGAAAAAGTCTATAGCAAAGTTATAAGAGAGAAATATGGTCAAAGATAACCCTGGAGGTACTCTTAATCTCCCAAGGGATATGATTCTTAGGAAAATTATCAATAAAGGACGGGGCCGTAAAATATGGGAAACAAATTGCTTAGATTTATTTTATACATCCCGCTATCTCGAGTTTCGTATACTTAGATTCGGTATATAGATGCGTAAATTGGATTTAGTTGTCTGAGCTTATCTGCTCAGCTATGCACAATTACACGTGCAAAGGCATGGTTCGTCTTAATTATAGTTCTTTCATGTTCAAATATATGTACTTTTGAGTTAATGCAATTTTCAAACTTGGTGTTAACCAATTTCTCCCCGAAAACCGAGGGACATAATTTAGCGTAAATGGCATTATTTTGACTATCGAAAGCTGCACCCTGTAAATAATTTGCCAATAGCGATGCCGTGAAAATAAATTCGATTTTAACCCTTACAACGCTGGATTTTCAAATGGACTATTCCAAATTTTAAACAGGTTAAGCTTATGGTGAATATGTATGGGGTTTTGTCTAAAGAAAACTGTAACATGACAAACAGTGCAGACCCTGATGAGAGGGATCCTCTAGTAGGCCTCTCATCTGGGTCTACAATGTTTGCAAATGATATTAGTGGCTCGTGTCCCGCACTGTAAGGGTTAAAAACGTTGCTTTCCCCGAAACATAATTGATTCCCCTGAAAATGGCTTTTGCCTTTTCTGATAACACTGTCTGGGAAAATTATCTCTATGGTAACGAGATATCGATCCAACCAAGAAACTTTGTTATATGACCTGCTATTTCGTATATATTGTACAATCGCTTCGTAAATAACAAGCAACAATATATTCAAAACATAGTTAAGAATAGTTAGACATATGTTAATGTCTTTTTTGTACGCTAGCTTATTGAACATGATAATGCAATGATAATAAAAACGATAAAGTGACAAGGTCAATGCCTACATAAATCTACTAGACTTTACCGAAATATTAAGGAGAAGACCTCGTAGTGTTTGATCGTTCTCGTCAAGTTCAACCAAATCTAGAATAAGCTCCCTATTTCATCAGCCTTCTCTCCCGCATTTGAAATATCGATGCTTTGGCGCCACTGCAACCCAAGACAATTATCAGAGTTACAATTCGTTGAATAAATACAGCAGTTACGTAAACACGTTGCATCTAATATGTTAGATACTGCATTCAAACATTATGTGATGAAAGCCTTTACTCTGTAAATATTCATGTAAGAAATAATGGCATGGTGAATATCAATTAGGATAAATATATAATCACACATGGAGATCCTACAGCAGTTGTCTTAGATCGGTCTATGCTCTTGTGTAAATGTAGCTAGAGTCGTCTGTACGAGGGGAATATTAACTCGTTTGGCGCCAAGTCTAAAAGTGTCGTCTGCAATAATAATTTCATATTAAATATAATTCTAAACTAAGTAATAAAGGTATATTAGTAAAACATTTGTTTTTGAAAACCTGTATGCTTGGGCTAAAATAATACAGAAAATAGTGAAGGCCCAGGTCAGATGCCGCCTTGAAAAGGCGGCATCTGACCTTGGACTCCACTGTTTTCAATAGTGCGAACATGCGACATTGACGCCGAAAGAGTTAAATGTGCCTCACATGCAATAGACATTTACACGTATTCGATGACTTAGAATACATAATACATCATGGCATTATGTTTTTGCCTTTCGGATACAGTGCAAATCGTTTGATGTAACAGAGGTAAACGCTTTTGATAAACATCAATTGGAATCCTTTTCTTCCTCCTCAGAACAACAAAATACAATGACACAGTTAATCCTTTGCTCCGTAAATATTAATGTAACGAATAATGATATCCGTAATATTAATGAACAAATAATGACATCCGTAATATTAATGAACAAATAATGACATCCGTAATATTAATGTAACAAATAATGATATCCGTAAATATTAATGTAGCAAATGATGATATCCGTAATATTAATGTAGCAAATGATGATATCCGTAATATTAATGTAGCAAATAATATCCGTAATTTAATCCGCAACAAAATTAATAATGATATCCCTAATATTAATGTAGCAAATAATGATATCCGTAATATTTATTAAAATATTTTTATAATATAATGGAACACAGGAATGTCTGACCACTGCTGAAATTCTAGAATAAAAGCCTATATAATTCAATAAGCAAACAAAGCATATCCTGATCAAGTGTAGTCTGATCGGCGTCTTTTCTGTTTGCAAAGCTGTAAAAATGCGTGTCTAAGAGTAATTGTTTATATCTACCCGTTTTGTTTGCAACTTATATGGCGTTAATACCATACTCTTCTGCTGGTATAGTAAAACCTCTCTATAAACGGCCACTAAATTACATAAACTATTTTGTGTTAAAGGCAGGCGGCTACTTAAAGCAAGGTGAAAGTAATACAGAACGCTCTTATAGGAGCGTTCTGTTTTACTTTCACCTTGCTTTAAGCAGCCTCCTGCTCTAGATACCAACTAATTAACACAATTTAGTGGCCGTTATAGAGAGGTTTTACTGTATTACAAACGTGATGTACGTGTATTAATTAGAGTTATCAAGTTTAATAAATACGTTGATGACACCATGTTGATCTAACTCTTTCGCCGCCAATGTCGAACCTGTGACTACATATGTAAACAGTTTGGATCGGCGTCTCATCAGGATCCAAACTGTTTGTTACTGTAATTATGCGTTTAAAACAAAAATGAAGACAATTAAAAGAAACATAAAATGGTAGCCGACGACAAGGTTAGCAGACGACAGAATTTGGCAGCGAATGAGTTAAGTATTGGTGTATAAACAAATTTCTGTACACGCGAAGAGATCATGCGATCCTAGTTCTTATGCAAAATTCGAATGCTTTTGGGCGCATAAAAGTATGTTTTTTTATATTTCGATTTCTCTCTTTAGGTCTCTCCGTCTGTCTCTGTGTATCTCCGTGTATGTATCTGTATCTATCTGTCTCTCTCTGTCTCTGTCTGTCTGTCTGTCTGTCTCTGTCTGTCTGTCTCTGTCTCTGTCTCTGTCTCTGTCTCTGTCTCTCTCTCTCTCTCTCTCTCTCTCTCTCTCCCTCTCTCTCTATCTATCTTTCTATATCTCTCTTGTGGTCGATTTCATGTAGTGACAATTTCGGCGTATATTGTCGGCTGCGACAGAAAATATATAAAGGTCACAAAATATATGCCTGAACGTCAGCATTTATTGTCACGACGTCAGCATAGTATTTGAATTACGACAAAATATGCCGTCACGTCATATTATATGCTCTTTTATATTTGATACGTAGTGAGCTGTATGCTTAAAACTATATACTTGCATTACTGTTACATCTTTAAACACTATGTCACTGTTTATAGCACTCTGATGAGCTGGTAATGTAATTGTTTATGTTCTGTGCTAAAGCTTCGGTCGTATTTTTATCACTCTTAGTAACTGTAATTTGAATGCATTCCTAGGATTCCCATCGTGTATTTCCATCTTAATTCACACATCCATCAGGCAGAAAATTAGATCAGGCATTTTAGAATCAGGAAATGACGCGCCACAATGCTCCATGACGTGAATGATAAAGAAAGCATTAGCTTGAACAAATACCGCTGGCTCTCCAATCAATATTGCCTTTCCAATTTGCTGAAAAGATCAAGAGAGGGGTTTGTACTTCTTTACGATAGAAATAGAAATAAGAATGCTGTATGAAAATATGTCTGAAAGCACGCATACGTTTTCTTCATTTCACAATTTACTTAATCCTTTAACAAAACTACAAAATGAGGGTCACACGATTTGGAATCAAATTAGTTAATTTCATATCTTAACTCAAGCGGTTTGCAAAGATAATCTCAAATTAATTTGCATTGGCGAGAGATTAACGTTACAAAATTCCTCATGGTGTTTGGCCCGGCCTTTTATTACGATAATTTCGGAAGAGGAACCTTTATGATAGAACTTGTAAATAAAGTTTTTGAATACCCCTTTCCGTCATATCAACGCATTTTCACGTATGTGTAAACAGTAGACCCAGATCTGATTATTTACTTTCTTAAATGACAACAATGTTCCACCTTCCATATTGTATTGCAACCATTTTCCCCTGAATATTCAGTAGGTATTGAAATGTGAAATAAACATAGAACAGGGGAGGGGATACAGCAAAAAACCCTAAACCAGAATTCTAGTAGAGAAGAATTTAGATACTTGTAGGCAGGTGGGTGCTTAATGCAGGCTGAAAGGCATACAGAAAGTTCCTAGAGGAACCTTCTGCATGATTGTCATCCTGCATTAACCCATTACCTCATTGGCTATTTTTAGACCCAACCTGTTTGAATAAATCTACCGGAAAGGAGAATTATCCAGAGAAAAGGAATATTTTAGAATTTTGTCGTTTGAAACCATTGTGATAAATAGAGCATTTGCAATATTCACGTCAATATACCAACCTGTAAATAGTGAAGACCCAGATGAGACAGCTCCTGCAGGAACTGTCTCATCAGAGTCTGCACTATTTACAAGTTGATTGTACAACCAGTGCACCCCACAGCAGTAATTGCACAGCGAAATACGTGTACACAGTGAAGATATATGTAATTATACAACAGGACACGGGTAAAGAAGGAGAAATGTATTTTAAAATTCAGCAAGAGAATGGTTAAGTAATATGAGGTGCGTTATCATAGAAAGACAGATGACTGCCAAATCATATGATAAAACGCACATAATGGATTCTTTGCTGGTAAACTCGTCATAAAATATATTAATGCACGCTATAATATTATGCATATATCGATTCGAACAAATAGATTAGTTATCGGGATTCAGCCTTGAACATTTACATGCAAGGAGAAAATACCCTTATCAATCCATTAAGTGTGATATCCTTTAGTTAATCTTGATGTTATAGACACTAAAACTGCTTTATATAAATACCGTACAAAAGTTATTTTACATACAGTGTCATATTTTAATCAAAAGCATTGGCATTGCATGTGAAAAATACATGAACTATTAGAATTACCTGGAAATAAGCAATCTCATAGCATTATTATATTGCAATGCTTGCTGGAAAAACTTCAATATTCATTTATTAAATAATGACATTATGAACAATAGTTAACATATTTTATATTGGCACTAAGAACAATGTTTTTTAATGAAAAAACTGTAAACATATATATATATTATTTTAGCAGACCCTAATCAGACGGCTCTTACAGAAACCATCTGATAGGGGTCTACACTGATTGCAAAGACGTAAAGAAGGTGTATGTATGGATTAAAATGTTAATCTCATCTGGGTGTAATGCTAACTGCCCGCAGATATCTGTCCGTCCGTATGATTTTCACTCTGAAACCACGTGATTAATCAAACATTGCATTGTTGTTCCTTTGGAAGATAGTCTAATAAGTTTGTTAAAAACGTGTAATGGTAACGAAATGGAAAACCTTTAAAAATCTTTGAAAACACACACCAGATAATCCAATACTGTTTTTTATATAAATGTTCGATATAAGCTGATCTTCTGCATACCTTATTTTGTCAAACCGTTGAAATCCTGAAACAGTATTTCCGCCAGAGGTGGAGCTTATTTCTCTTTTATGGCTATTTAAAAAGAATCATAATTCATTTTTCTAAAACCCAATGGCTGGATAGTAATATTGTGCATGAATATTTTAAAAGCGTTCAATCCATTGTAATTCGTAAAAAAAATATAGCTACCGGGGAGGTATACATAGCTGTATATAGCTATAGTGATTGTTTGTAAGGATTTTGATTCCAATAGGTGTTCCTCTATAAATGGTGTTAAAGCTATTAACCCTTTCCTTCATATACACGCCTTTTCAAACAGAGTAGACCAGATCAGACGGCTCCTATAGGAACCGTCTGATCAGGGCCTGGTCTGTTTGTTTGTGGTGTACTATAGATCTAATTCTAGTTTCTACTTAAGCCAAAACATTCTGCGTACATATGCCATCATAAAAAACCCTTATGAATATGCATGATGTCATTATTCCTTACATGAATATGGAATAGGGAAAGGGTTAATACTCATTAAAAGATACAACCGCAGCTTATGGTTACAGTATGCGTTATACAGGGGAAAAAAAAGATGCGTAAATTAAAAATATTTTCAAGAATAGCTCCTTTATTTCTCTACCAAACCCTATACTGTGACCACTCTTTAGAATCGTCTCTTCGAGACGATTATAAAGAATGGTCATAGTATAGGGTTCTGTGGAGAAAACACGTTTTTAGCATTTGGGTACGCACCGTTATATGTTTCTAATATTAGAAGATTCAGCAATTGCTCAAGTCTTGTAATTCGTCAAATAAATGGTTAACATGGATCATAAAGTTGGCTTTGTTGTCAAGCAATTGCACGATGAAAATTGCTTATGAACTCGCATGAGTGACATAGGACTAGCATAGCATATTTATTATACCATATATCGCCTCTAATGCGACCATATAATGAACTAAACAACACATGTTTCTTTAACAACATGTGATTACTTAATGCAGAGCGAAAGTAATGCAGAAAGCTCCTGTAGGAGAGTTTTCTGCATAACTTTCGCCCTGCATTAAGCTACATGTACCACTTGCCAGAGCAAATACTAAAGGAACAGTTGATAAATTTGAGCATGAATATGAACTGATCAACATAATATATGAAAATTCATGAGATATAAAGAGATTCCACGACTTCAATCTAACTTACAAACATTTCTTATCACATGTTACACTCTGGTAAATTTACAGTTAACCGCATTAAGGCATCTCTTTCTCCATTTTTTATGTTCTTTCTCTTTTCCGAAAGAAAGGGATTTTGGGGGAAAATGGAATGTACAGTGTTACATGAAAAGGTGTTCAATCAATGGTATTATGACGTACATTATTAGATTATAATACATATGCCCCTTGCATTGATAATACTACACGAAAGAATATTATTATCTGTAATACTATGCAAAAGTGTAAGGTGTAGAGCAAGGTGATTCCCCGACCTGCATACACCTATTGCGGGGAAAATAAAATTATTGAACACAAAAAAAGAAGCCACCACTTGCCTTTAAGACCAAAATTAGACCTGTTCTAGTGGTCGATTTAGAAGGGGTTTACTTACATGAATAAAATACATTGAATAGAGCATTAGATTAGTGTGCGTATTCAAATTCTAGCATCCTTATTTTCTCAACCAATACCAATGTTGTGGCCATATCATAATATATGGTGGAGAGATAAAGGAGTTATTCTTGAAAATATGCGCCTTTAATGTATTTACAAACAGAACCCTATAGTGTGACCATTCTTAAGAATAATCACAACATAGGGTTTGTTGGAGAAGTAAAGGAGTGTTTCTTGAAAAGGGTTTAATTCACGCATTTTATCTATACCCCTGATTAACCTAGTTGTTCCCACGATCCCATATATGGGACATAGGCAAACAGTGTAGACTCTGATCAGACGCCGCATTATGCGGCGTCTGATCAGAGTCTACACTGTTTGCTGATAAGAATGTCAATATACCGGTAAAACAAAATGAAATTGAAAATTTAGTACAGGCATCCGTTAGATCAAACATGGACTAATCCAATATATACACATAGAAGAATCCACTGGGCGCAAAAGGGTTAAGGACACAAATGGGGAATACATCCACGTGTACAAAGGGATTTAGCAAATGGGCATGGATATGCTTATGGCTTCGGTATCCTAAATGTAGTAAATATAAACGGAAGGCAACAATATTAACCCTTAACCATTGAAGAAGTAATGGCTGCTCAAATTTAGATCTAGTGCAAATGTAACTACTTCAGATGAGATCAAGTTTTTGGGAGACAACTGGCCACGCATCAAAACGCTTAAATCCTAATGAGACGCCGAGGTTACTCGGCGTCTCATATTGACCACAGCTCTTTGTAAATGTGAATGAGGTAGTGGTTATAAGGATTAAATTAGATAGTGCCTGGTCGATTCAAGACGTGGAACTAACAATTAATAATGTGTCCAGGATAATATAAACGGGACACCAGATGGGAATATTCAGACAGTATTAGTATTTTATATTATTAATGCTTTCTCATATTTCGTTTCAGACTCGGAAGAATCAAATACGGCACCCAATATACCAATATATTGACAGATGCTGACCCTGCTGTCAAGGAATTTGCATTAAGCTTCAATGTTTTGTATCTGTTTCTGTTGCAGCCAAACTTGCCGACTATTCAAAGTGGAATGGCCCATAAGTGTGTAATTATAGAGTCCATTCAATGTCAAAGGCTTAAATTTACTTGAGAATTTTGAAATGCAATCAGTGAAAACCAGGATCAGAGTACTCCTCTGGAAGTCCGTGTCTACACCGTTTGCAAATGACGATTCTCTCACGCAACGTATTAACGATGGCTTTGTTTAGTGAACTTTGCAAACATAAACATCAAAGTACTGACAGTACTGAAGGTTTCGGACATAATATATATTTATTATATTGATTGTTTGCTGTGGATTTTTCTGAAAATGATGTCAGTAGTTTGGAAGACATTTAAAGAATTGTTTTATGAACATGTCACACACAGGGCGATTCCAATAGCTCAACTTGCCACTTTGTGCCAATAGAGCCAAAAATGATGTTTAATGTAGTATAGAGCCATCACTCCATTATTTGAAAGTAAGGGTCATACTTCTGCTACTATCTGGTGGACCATAACAGTAATTAGCATGCATCATTCACTTATCTATATATAAACTTCCACCAATTTTAAACATATTCCCTATGATTCTAAATACCCTACAAATAATTGCCAAATATACTGTGGGGTGATATTAACAATTTGACAAATTATAAAGTAACAAATATATTTCAACTTAGCATGGCAGGATACAACAGGGAAAATAAAATTAACTAGAAATTTGTTTCCAAGACACTGATGCACCCCTCCCCCTAACAATAGTGTCTCTATATCAAGCACTTTTGACTATGTGTTATACAGTGAAGAAAATTTCAAAGTCCCATAACTCTGGTAAAATGGTCAGAGCAATAATTACATTCTTTAAGAAAATCTTCACATTAAGGTTGACAGCTTATCATGGGTGAAAATTTGAAGTAAAACCTCCCATTGGTATATGGGTTGTTAGACACATAATATTGTTTCACTTTATATTATATATAGTGAAGAAGACGATTTCAGGGTTCCATATCGGGTACAATTTGTCTGAGCAAAAATAAGCCTTTCTATGCTTTTGCAAACAGAAAAGACCCTGAAGTTCATAGAATAGTGTATCCATGCCTATACTTTGTCTTTTTGTGTGATTGCGTTGTATTTTCTTACTTTTTCCAGAGGAGACTGCGAGTGTGAGTCTGTTCAGGGCCAATTTGTGAGTCTGTGCTGCAAACAATACATACCCCGATCAGTTACTGGCCAGGGCCTTCGCTATTTGCAGCATTATACATGTAACAAGTATATCAATAAATGATATAATTAAAAATAAATTATAGTCATACATGTACATGCAAATTACAGTTAGTGCTGTAGTAAACACTACAGACCCTGATCAGTAACCGGCGTCATAGAAATAAATGATATGAATTAGAAATAAATTACATACATAACTATAAGATACTATAAGACACTATAAGATACTATAACCTGACACGTAAATCAATAAATGATGAAATGTATATAAATTAAAATATAAGAAAGTGCTTTGTCTCATTTTGTTTGCCTTTCTCCTTTTTTCCTTTTAATGATTTTTTAATAATATAAAGGATACAAAAACCCTTGTTTCCTTTTAATAGTAATTGTTAATACTACCATCCAAGCTACCTAAACAATAAAGGTTGGCAAAGTGGGACACCCTGTTTGGATTCAGATCTAATACCAAGTAACTGTCTGACCAAAATCTAAACTGTTTACAACTTGTGACAATTTTGCCTTAGGTCAAAATGCCTAAAACTGATCTTTTAGAAATTCAAATGATGACAACCCTGAAGCAGACGATATTACAGATCTCTACAGCTTGCTTAATCCTTACAATGCTGAGTGATGTTTCGTTTGCAACAATTGCCGTCTGCTTCAATTCTTCAATAAACTTTCTTTCATTTTATGCAAAAATATGGTCAAGATGACAAACAGTTTGGATCCTGATGAGACGCAGAATTATTTGGCCTCTCATCTGGATCCAAACTGTTTGCATAGGTAATCACAGTTTCGCCGCTAGCGTGCAAAGAGTTAAGCGTATGACCTCTGGAGATTTTAACATGATGTAACAGTTGCCCTGCACTACAGACCACCAGTGCTGTAACCTTTATATTGTATAGTTTCTGATGTGAAGAACATAAGAAGTCTATTTAACCCTTAATTTCCCCATATAAACTTGTTTGCATGCATCTGCAAACAGATTCGACCCAGATAAGATAGCTCGCTCCCATAGGATCAGGGTCTGCTCTGTTTGCTAATGGATCCACATCCATATTGCATTATAAATATTTTGTAAGATTCCGGAACCGGATTGTAAGCCAAGCACTGCACATGCGCGTATTCTCTTAGGGGGATTCCCGCTAGGTAGAGCTCGTGCAATAGGGTTTTCCGTGAAAGTTTGAGTCGCAATCCATTTTATAAGGATTTCGGCAAAGCCGAAACCCTAATTACAAAACCATACCAGCACTCATGACCACGCTGCAAACTATTCAATAGAATTAATTATCCTGAGTACATTTCTGTCTTATATTTTCCAGTAACTTTAAACGGTAATATACAACTGTTCTACAAGGAATCACGTTGTGGCCACTCTATAAAATCGCCTATTCGCAGTTATTCTTGAAAATATTTTACCACTCTTATCTACAGCACTGATTAATCCATTACCTCACTGATAAATCCATTGCCTCACTGATTAATCCATTACCGAAAAGGAGCATTAACTAGAGAAAAGGAAAATTTTAGACTTTATTAGTTTGAAACCATTGTGATAAATAGAGCATTTGCTCCTACAGAAGCAAATGCTCTATTTATCACAATGGTTTCCCAAAGTGACTTTTACAGAGTCGTCAGTATGAGGGAATGGGTTAAATGTAAGTATTTATGAAACTTAAGATATATGTTTCTCTGTATTTCACATTGAACAACATCAGTCCCACTATTTTAGTGGACGGTAACCAAGGAAACAAACTTTAATCTATCACTGGGTATATGTACACATGCCATTGGCCCTAGATGTGGGTGTGTTGATTACATGAGTGAATTCAGACTCAGGCAAAATGTTGTAACCTCGGAGCCAAGAGGAAATTGTATATAGGTAATAAAACAGTGTTTTCATGGACCCCTTTCTAAGGGTCGGTCTTCCTCCTCTGTCATATCTGGTTGGTCCATTTACATGCATTAAGTGTTAGTCGAAGGTAAAATAAAAACGATTACATTATAATGTAATAAATTTTCTGTAAAATAATTCTTAATCATTTACCATTTCGTATTAGATAATGCACCGATATCCTTTACCTTATAAAGGCGCATTTTCATGCATCTACAGACAGCATAAGCCATGATCAAACGGCTCCTGTTTGAACCGTCTGATCAGGATCTGCTCTATAGAATAAAATAATATAGAGTTGATTGTACAGTTTCTGCCATAGCCAAATATGCATGTGCTCACAAATCATTATAAGCCTTTCGCTAGCTCATGTGCACGATGTCATTATTTTTCACGTCAATATTTAACATTAATCATGTTCTGTTTCTAATTAAATATGTTCCATAATCTCAGGAATACTAGTTAGATAAATGCATTTTCACACTTTACGTAATATAGACACCTTATCACGTATTTGCAGACATAGTAGACACAGATCAGACGGCTCCAGTTGGAGTTTTCTGATCAGGATCTGCTCTGTTTCTTTATGGAAGTATATATACCTAATTTCTATCATGGCCAAACATTCCTGTGTTCTTTTGCCTTGATAAAACTTCAGCAAATTAATATTCATGATGCCAAAATTTCTTACAAGCATATTGATGGAGTAAAGCATCCTAGTCAGATAATGCACTTTAACTATTTCCCTTATGTCAGCGCATTTTCACGCATCTACAAACAGAGTAGACCCAGATCAGACGGCTCCTATAGGAGCCGTCTGATCAGGGTCTGCTCTGTTTGCTTATGGTGCAATATAGATCTGAAGCTACAGCTTCTGCCTGAGGCAAAATATCCTGTGTGCATATGCCATTATAAAAAATAATCTTATTAATATCCATAACGACATTGTTTCTTACATGAATATACAACAGGGAAAGGGTTAACAATTCTCACGCTAAGTGCATATTGAATGACACTTGCAAACGGCTTGGATCCAGATGAAACGCGGAGAAAGCTCGATGCTTCATCAGGATCCAATCTGTTTTACACTCGGCCAATTATTTTCTGAAATAGTGAAAGTTTCAGCTAATCAGATATTGATCGGACATTAGTTTTTTCAGCATATTAAGGGTTAAAACAGAAAATACCGATACTCAAATCATGTTCCCACCAATGTGACTCTAGCCTCAAAGCAAAAAGAAATCACAGCTCGACTATTACATAGGAATAATTAAGGCAGAATCGGGGGTTTCTTATGCATATTTAACAAGATAACGCTGAATCAAGCATTCTCACTGAATAATGTATCCGCACCACATGTGCTGGTTGTGTCGAGGTCTAAGAAAATCAATAAATGCATCAATATGTGTTTTTCTTGGCAATGAGAAAACAAACGTGTTTACCAGCTTTAACAATCGCCATACAACGAGGTTAAATGCCTAATAGATTTACTGCAAGTATGCAAAGAACGATGCCTTACCTTGCATCCATGCTCTTGGAACTAGATATTTTTAGAGAATCATCTCTGTAATGATAGTGTTTGAACTCAAAGTAAACAGAACATTACACATATAACATTTTACCCGCTGAGAAAATGTTCGAAATGAAAAGCAAAGGTCATATTTTGATTTTAACCCATTCCCTCATAGGCTATTTTCAGATCCAACCTCTTTCTAGAGAAAAGGAAAATTTTAGAATTGTGTAGTTTGAAACCATTGTGATAAATGGAGCATTTGCTCCTATAGGAGCAAATGCTCTATTTATCACAATGGTTTCAAAAAGTGACTATTACGGAGGCGTAGAAAGGCGTAATTATGGAAGAGAGGGTTAAACAAATATACAATACGATTGTAAAATGATTTGGACTACGGGGTTCATCGTTTCATCTGGGTCTACATTGTAATGACAAGTTCGTTCATTACATACTACAGACGAAGCGATATCAGAATGAAACCATTACGTTTTCTGTATTATGAACACCGTGCAGACCCACTACTTGGCACGGTGTTGTTCGAAACAACCAATATTTATACATGATACTGTATTGATACTCGAGGTTGCTTAACTTTTTACTTCATGAATATTTATGTAAGAAATAATGTCATGATGAATATTAACTAAACGAAGTTTATAATGGCACTATGAAAGAAATGTTTATTATGACAGATACTGTAGAATCAGATCTGTAATAGTTCGTAAGCAAACATATCAGACCCTGATCAGATAATCCCTATAGGAGCTGTTTGGTCTGGGTCTACTCTGTAAAATCGTTAAAATGCGTTTATATGGAGTAAAGGGTTAACGGGATTTTCGATACTAGTATTGAATCATTATCAAAATTTCCTGAAAATAAAAGCTTAATATGTACTGTGTGATAGATGACCAAATATCGGCCACTGTAGAAAAAGGTCTGCTCAAAATGGAATCAGGGTCCATGCTTATAAAGCTTTTTAGTTGAGTCTGAGTTTGTTCTCAAGCTTTCGATTGGTCAGAGTTGAGCCAAAGGCTCAAATGTGACCAATCGAAAACTTGAGAACGAACTCAGACTCAATAAAAGAGTTTTATAAGCATGGATACTGGTGCCATTTGATTACTTTCAGTCGGACAAGCTTGGAGAAACTATTAACCAAGAGTCACGTGAAGCCTGATAAAGGTCAACACATACAGTAAAACCTATCACAGAAATATATAAAGCCAGATAATATCTTCATGCAGGGCAAAACATCTTTCTGCATTACATTCGTCCTGCATTAAGCAACCATCCGTTTTAATGACATCGAGATCTATTCAATAAGTGTTTGTTGTATATGCGTTTTGTTATAAGATAAAACCTCTCTAAACCAGAATTCTAGTTGAGAAAAAAATAGATAATTCTAGCCAGGTGGCTGCTTAATGCAGGGTGAAAGTCTTTCTGTATGATTTTCACCCTGCATTTAAGCTGCTACCTGTCTCCAAGGCCAATACTTATACCTAAATGGACGTCCGGTTTAGAGAGGTTTTATTATATATAAATGAAACAGTTCTAGACGGATTTATGGTAACAGTTCGTCAAATCATTTTCACACGAATTAGTGATAGTAGGTCAATAGATTATCAATACACACTTACAAAAAAGTAGGTTAGAGATATGCCATATAATAACTAACTTACAAAATGGCGTCGATCTAATACTTTAAGTTCGTCTAGTAAACAGCCATCTTATCGGGCATGGCGGTTGCAACAATAAAATATTCTCTTTTTAACTTTAACCCTTCTCTTGCTGAATTTTAAAATACATTTCTCCTTCTATACCCGTGCCCTGTTGTATAATTACATATATTTTCACTGTGTACAAGTATATCGCTGTGAAATCACTGCTGTGGAGTGCACTGGTTGCACAATCAATTTGTAAATAGTGCAGACCCTGATGAGACAGCTCCTGCAGGAGCTGTCTCATCTGGGTCTTCACTATTTACAGGTAGGTATATTGACGCGAATAGCAAGCGAAGGGTTAAAGACAAAGAGTGCAGCATAAGATGTTTAGTGTGAGACATTCATGTCTATCACAATTAGGCAGTATCCCATTCACCGCATCTTTAGCCGCATTTGCTTAGTTACTCGGCGTCTCATCAGGATCAAGGCTGATTGACACTTGATCATTATTTTCTCAAAATATTGATTGCATCGAAAATAGGCAAAGTCAAACAGATAAAACATTTGAGCAAACATTAAAGCGGAATCAGGGTTAGCAATTAAACTTTTAAGGCAGAGGACCTTGAAAAGGGTAGAATTGTTTTTAATTTATAGTCACAAATGTGGATCGTAAAGGTTAATATAAATGCTAAAACCCAGAGCAATAGCAGCTGGAACAAAACTCCTATCAGTTAAGAGGAACACTTGCTTATTTCAGAAGTCAGTTGATCGTTTTTGGGCAGAACGTTGTATGTCTTTGCATAACACTTCTTATATAAATGCATATCAACAGACAGTATCAGAAATAATCAGAAAAGATCCTTTAAACACAGATATTTGTTTTAAAAGACTTTCCAAATCATGCTTTAACTTGCACCTTTCAAATTGACTGTCAAAAGTTCTAATCAGTGCCTGAAACATCACATGAAAACAATGTACTTCAGGGTGGGTTTCCAAATGTTCACATTCCCTTCTTTAACCCTTTCGCTGCCAATGCCGGATCTGTGATTACCTATGCAAACAGTTTGGATCCAGATGAGACGCCGAGTAACTCGGCGTCTCATCAGGATCGGAACTGTTTGTTACTGTTACTATGGTTTTGAAACAAAAATGAAGAAAATCAAAAGAATGAAAATTTGTAGCAGACGACAAAGTTAGCAGACGACAGAGTTTGGCAGCGAAAGGGTTAAGGGTTTCAAATATCGTTTTCAGCATTTAGAGCATTTACCTCATTCTGCAATCATTAAAAAAATTCCCATGCATCTCTTATATCAAAATTACCAAATAATAGTGCTCTCTGTTTTATCTTCTATCCTGCTTAAACATGTTTTACACAGTAATTTTACGCTTGCAATACATACAGGAGCCTAATCTGGGTCTACCCTTATTACAAAGGTGTGAAAAAGCGTTTATTTGGGTACAAGGGTTAAAGATTTGCACTAAATGCCATGTTCCATAAATTGTTGACAGGAATCCAATGTCCGTCTTACTACCAATATCACTGTGTCCTACCTTACAAGAGTCGCCACTATTCCCTTGGTCGTTTGCTTCGCCAATTTTCGCCTCCATCAATTAAAGCTCATTTCGTAAGACATATATCAACACACTTTCTAACATACAACGACCGAAACTGGAGTATGCGATCGTCATGTATTATAATTTTTATCATACAATCATAAATACTGTGTAAGATTTGCCCGCAGAGCTTTATGCATCACTTACATGTATTTAGTCTTGCTACATTGGTACGTATATAACTTTTCCACTTGAGATTGGGGAAATAATGGAAACATTTCGGATGTTCAAATCTAATAGTCTGCGCTTGCACGAAATAAACTACAGTATAAATTCGATACTACAAAATATTAGTAATGAAGAATTGATGCCTGTTAGGCAGGTGGCTACTTAATACAGAACGAAAGTCGTGCAGAAGGCTCTTAGAGGAGCTTTCTGCATGACGTTCACTCTGCATTAAGATGCAACCTATCTTAACAGTCGATAATAATACGTAGTTTAATAGTGTTCCAATAATTTAGTTTTTACCAAATATGTACGATGCAAATCATGTCCGTGCAATCCTTTTACGTGAACCTAATGAATTAAAATGAAATCAATAATGACATCACGTATATTTCGTGGCTGAAGTTTTATAATGGTGTTTAGAATGCGGATATAGTTGGCCATTAAAAAACTGTGAAATAAGATCTGAATTATTTCATAAGCACAATGTTCTGTTTTTCATAAGTATACTACTCTGTGTATCTCATAAACAAACTACTCTATGTGTATCTCATAAACAAACTACCATGTGTATCTCATAAACAAACTACTCTATGTGTATCTCATAAACAAACTACTCTGAGTATCTCATAAACAAACTACTCTGAGTATCTCATAAACAAACTACCCTGTGTATCTCATAAACAAACTACTATGTGTATCTCATAAACAAACTACCCCGACTATGTGTGTCTCATAAACAAACTACTCTGTGTATCTCATAAACAAACTACTCTATATGTATCTCATAAACAAGCTACCATGTGTATCTCATAAACAAACTACTATGTGTATCTCATAAACAAACTACTCTGACTATGTGTGTCTCATAAACAAACTACTCCGCGTATCTCATAAACAAACTACACTATGTGTATCTCATAAACAAACTACTCTGTGTATCTCATAAACAAACTACTCTGACTATGTGTGTCTCATAAACAAACTACTCTCTGTATCTCATAAACAAACTACTCTATGTGTATCTCATAAACAAACTATTATATGTGTATCTCATAAACAAACTACCCTGTGTATCTTATAAACAAACTACTACGTGTATCTCATAAACAAACTATTTTGTATTCATAAGAAAACTGTTCTGTGTTAAATCCTTTCCCTGTTATATGTTTATTCCAAATTCCAGTAGATCTACCTACTGAATACTCATGGACAAAATAGTTATAATGAAATACGGAAGGCGGATCATTGTAGCCATGTTTAGAAAGTAATTTAAAAGAAACAGATTATCAATTGTCATTAACAAACAGAGCAGATCCTGTTCATACGGCTCCTAAGGTGCCGCGGTTTTGTTTTTTATCATGCAAACACTATATTAAAAAATGTAAAGCTGCTGTAATATTCTATCTTTTGAATGTGTGAAAAGAGTGCACAGGTCTTAGACGAGCGATTTGATCAGCGTCTGCACTGCATGCTATTCAATATCCCCTCGAAAAGTATATTATTTCATGATGAACATACTCTGCTGTTGGAGAATGATGGGCAACTCTTCTCTGCATAATGCAGATTTCAAATGCAGCTTATAAAACATACGTTTGTTGCAAAACAACACAGTCATGAAGCCGAATTATGGACAAACATGTGTACATACTACAACGCCAGCGAGCACTTATACTAAGAAACACATTAAACTGCCATCATATATCATTGTAAATACAAATTGGTTACCTGCATTTCAAATAACAAGTCTGTTTGTTTAACTATATTATTACTCAACAATTAAATTGAGTCTGTTTAACCGTAGTTAATGCTTATCCTTCTTCCCGCGACCTGACTCGCAAATGCAAGACAACTTATATCTAGATGAGACGCAAAGTAATTGGACATCTCATCAGGATCCAATCTGTTTCACACTCGTTTATAGGCTTCTCAGCATCTCGATCGAATCGGAAGTAGTCAACTGTGCACATGGTCCAAAGTTGAGCAGATATTATTTTTAGCAGGGTAAGTGTTTAGGTTTTCTTGTATGCAATTTAAAGTATTTACTGAAGTGGTTACTTCGCTATTTTGCAAATTGAAAGTCCAATTGCTTTGCTTCAATTAGTAGAGATAAATAGTCAGGCCAAGATTTGAACAAAAATTACAACACAGTTAGACTTCAGCGTGTGTGCACCAATTACTACATAAACAACGCCGCCATTTCTATGTTCTATCCTGAGTTTGCTGTATGCAACTTTCCAAGAAAGCTGCAAGAGGAAAAACGGACTTGGGCCGAAGTATTTCCAGAAGATAATTATCCTCATTGGTAACGATTCAGACACGCCAGTAAGTGCCTTAACCCTTTCGACGCTGAATTTCCAAAGGGGCTATTCCAAATTTTCAAAAAGTCAATCTTACTGTGAATATGTATGGATATTTAAGGGGAAAATGTGATAGGACAAACGATGAAGACACTGATGAGAGGGCTCCTCTAAGAGCCCTCTCATATGGGTCTACACCGTTTGCAAAGGACATTAGTGACTCGTTTCCCGCGCTTAAAGGGTTCATGCAATCTCGTATTATTCTTTACTGTAACTGTTCCTAATAAGTGTGAACTTTGTAGACTATTTAAAACAAGAGCAGATGAAGAAAAACTCAGAATTTGTTCGGAGATGAAATTGCTTAAAATGAATACTGTCACCAGATTTATGTTGAAGACTGTATACTTCACTCGATAATTTCATCATATGACACATCTACAGTAGTGTTAGCTTTAAGTCGACAAAAGGTTATCGGAGAAACCGCCAATCTCATTATACGCGGATGTCATAGGATTGACCACCGAAAATGATCAAAGGTACAATTTGATTTAGGCACGCAAAGATGGAAAGCGAAAGAGTGTCTGAAGCATTATATGGTTGGTATAGTAGAAGTCGACCCATCTCCCACAGACTAATTTTGGGGAGAATACTTCCATATGTTCTCAAACATAGTGATGGATGGAATAATTTCGAAAGTAAACCACAATGTGTATCGAACATTTGTCTTGATTTAACCATTTCCCTCATAGATGTTCATTTAAGAAATAATGACACAATGAATATGTATTAGCTGAAGTTTCACAATAGTATATGAAAGCAAGGTCCAAGGTTATTAAACTTCTGAGTCTGAGATCATTCTCAAGTATCTGGTTGGTCAGATTCTGAGCAAGCTCATAATCTGACCAATCAGATGCTTGAGAAGGATCTTCTTGGCTAAAGCAGACTCTGTAAAATCAGATCTATATAACTTCATACGCAAACAGAGAAGACCCTGATCAAACTACTCGTTCAGAGGCCGACTAACCTGGGTATTCTCTGTTTGCATTGTCGTGAAAATGTGTCCATATAAAGGAAGGGATTAAAGGATCCATTGTCAAATCGTTCTAACTGTTAGCCGCTTATGGCTGATAATGTGGATTCAATATGTATGATGCTTGTTTCTTTTCTGTTTCTCCCGGCACTGATGCCCTTTACCCTTTCCTCATATAAACTCCTTTTCACGCATTAGCAAACATAGACCCAAATCAGACGGCTCCTAGCAAAATGGGGTAAATCAGTCATGGGCCTTGACAGTTCATGATTGCCAACAGTGTGACAATACTTACATCCATACTGAAAGCAAATAAAGATATTTACTCTCCATCATGTGCGTGTCATTTGCAAGAGGACACATATACCAGACAAATTTGCTAAAACAGGTTGACGAAATGATAATGTTTTGATATGCACATGATATACTGTGTGTGTGTTGATAGAATCTGCTGGCCCATGCGGGGTACGCTATTGAAGACAAGACATGTACATCAATAACTGTGGCAAGCCAAAGCGTTTTGAGTCAAGATGCTGATACCCCTTGTCTACGTTTATCCCCATAAACGAGTCACACAAACATGCCCATCGAACCATGTTTTAAATGAATTACTCATAGTGATGTCTATATCGGGACCGAGACTCGTATCAAAACATTATAAAACGGTCTTCATTGATAAACATTCCTGTTTATACTCCTAACAACCACAGTTGGCTAGTGTCTTAAACCATATCCCGCTATCCTCGACTCGTATTTGCAAACAGACTCCTGGATCCAGATGAGACGCCGATTAACTCGGTGTCTCATCAGGATCCATGCTGTTCGACAAACACTCTGTTACGTTTCTCAAACATTTAATGAAATCGGACATAGTCAAAAGTGTACCTTATTCTAATTTAAACAGATGCTAGTTTGTACAGTGGGGTAAGGGAAAAACAATTCAATAGAGCGGGCATTACTACATGGGCAATGCTAAGAATTTCGATTTTTACATGGAAATCGATATGTTCAATTATCTGATAAAGGTCTATCTGTCATGATCAATGTCATAAAAGGATACTTGTGCAGTACTTGCAATGTAGCAAATGTCCAGGATAGGAGAAGTCGGGCGTTCTATGATGGGCTTTATACCCCCTGATAAGAGGTCAATCAATGCTAGGGGTTATCGACAAAAACGTAAAAACACACCACAAAGAAGTTATTAACGTGTTTTGAATAACCCTCATATCACATTGAACAAAGGATTAGACACAATGATTTTTGTAAAGAGAGAAGACATTGTGAAAGGACAAATGAAATGCATCCATCAGACAAACGCACTTTCGCCTCTCTTGTAACGTTAATTTTCGCACATTAACCCATTCCCTCATAGGCTATTTTAGATCCAACCTCTTTGAAAAAGTCTACCGAAAAGGGGCATTAACTAGAGAAAAGGAACATTTTAGAATTTTGCAGTTTGAAACCATTGTGATAAATAGAGCATTTGCTCATATAGGAGCAAATGCTCTATTTATCACAATGGTTTCACAAAGTGGCTTTTACAGAGTCGTCAAAAGTCGTCAATATGAGGGAATGGATTAAGCCTTCCCCGCCAACACAACTGACTCGCATTTTGCAAATAACTTGGATCCACTTTGACGCCGAGTAACTCGGCTTCTTATCACAATCCAAACTTATTAACACCCGGTCAGCTATTAAAAACTGTTCCAGATTCAGTTTAGAGCTGACGTATTTTTCATTGCCGGAAAGGGTTACGCACAATTCTTATAATGTTATTTTCATACCTGCTTTATTTAACCCTTGAATTTTCATGTTAGAAATAATAATATTTATTCCTGAGTTTTTTGAAACGGCATATGTGCACATGCTCTTTTAGTATTACATGCTGTAGAAATTGTCAGATATAATTTCATAAGCAAGCAGAGTAGACCTAGATCAGACGGGTCCTATGGAAACAATCTGATCTGGGTATACTATGTTTGCAAAGGCGTTAAAGTATGTTTATACGAAGGTAAAGGTTAAGGGGACAGTACAGACCAGTATATCGAATTGTTTGATTTGGTTTTTATCGGGTTTAACGTCGCTTTAACATTATTTCAGTCATATCACGACGTCCAGCTTATTACAGGTTGAGGAAAATCCCAGAGGTTCTTCTGTGCACGGAACAAATTGCATTGTTTCGTGCACAGAAGAACATCCTGGTAGAACCACCGACTTACCGCAAGCCAGCGGGAAGGATATCTAATTGTAAAGACATCTAAAATTGAAAACAAAATCCAATACTTTAACCATCCGTCTGTTATAAACATTATGTCTGCATAAATTCCGACCTCCAACAATACTTATGTACTTTCAATTTGCTCAAGATTTTTAGGTAATATTGACCGAGTGTCAAAAGGCTTAGATCCTGACGAGATGCCGAATTAGTCGGCGTCTTATCTGGATCTAAGCTGATTGCACATGCACGCCAGGTCGTGTTTAGAGTTAAGATTGTTTTGCAAGAGGACACAGTTAAACCCTAAAACTGAATAAAACCGAGTAATACTGTTGCTAGAGATTAAGGTGCGTTAACAGTACTCGTTTTTACCATTTTGTTAGAATATAAATGTTGTTGGTCTTTCTACAAATCTTCTATATTACATTTAGTATATGTATAAGATTGATCATATGCACTAAAGTCAATAACACGCAGTTTTAAATATATAATTAGTCCGTATGTAAAGCAATTACAGTAAAACGACAAGTTAACCCTTTCGGCGCCAAATTTCTAATTGTCGTCTGCAATCCAAGTTTGTTAAATCATTCAGTAAAATAAGGAAATGAGATAATTAAATGCAAATTTCAAAGGATTAAAGCACATATATAGAAATAGAGATTGAGACAAATAGTGAAGTCCCTGATCAGACGCCGCCTTGAAAAGGCGGCGTCTGATCTGGGACTGCACTATTTGTCGTGGTGCATTTATGCGACTGCGGCGGTGAAAGGGTTAAAATGGATATTTTAATATGTTGAAATAATGACTACGAATATTAATTAGCTAATATTTATCATGGCAGAATAGATATATTATGCTATTTCATAAGCACACAAAGCAGACATGAGTAGAGCTTGGTCTACTCTGTTTACAAAATGGTACCAAGAAACAGCCGGTTGCTAAATGTAAGACATGTGTAAAACAGAAAGGTATAGTACGTGTTCAACCACTTACAAATATTACATCAACCATGCAGCCACAAGACTCGACATTCAATCACCATTCAACCACTGTTCGACCACTTGAAAACAGAGTTTGTATGTATCTACTAGAACAGGAATTCAACCATGTAGTCACAAGACCAGACATTCAACCACTTCCAGAGCGTGGTTCGGCATTCATAAACACGCGTCTACTTAAACCGGCATTCAATCACTATTCAACCATTTGCAGAGTTCAGTTCAACCACTTGCAAATAAGATTTGGTCCGTCGTTCATCAATAAAGTAGCCCCTTGGTGTTTATACACTAGACCGACATTCAACCACTATTCAGCCATTTGAGTTCTGTTCGGTTTTCATCAATTATGCAGTCACTAGCCCCAGTATTCAACCACTTCTCGTCTAGTTTTAGTCGGATAAGAATCATACGAATGGAAACTGCTAGACGCTTATATTGTTTATTTACGAGAGAAAGATAGCATTACATTCATTCAACATATAAATCAGAAAACGAATTGAAATGAAAACATTTGTTTAAATTTTAAAAGGTTAAGGAACGCGTTAATTCACTGTTCTTAACTTGAATAATAGTTAAGGTCACCATCTATCCATTTACACACATAACCACACTCGTGCAATTTTGTGTGATACATCAAATATATTGTATTGTATATATGCCCGGTCGCGACAGCGTCCGGGCATAAATACCATGCAATATCTCTCTTGTTGCCAGTGTGACCCTAGTAACATGCAAATCTTTGCAACTCTACATACAATGTGATAAAAATTCCATGAAAAAGCAGGACAACTATTTGTAATTTTTGCTGACACATTAAGATAATAAGACACACTTGCAACGCATATATGACCAACTTAATATGCCATTCATGTTGGATACTCTCAATTTGGTCAGCATTCACCATGCAGCTTTCATATGCCATACTCTTAAACACGATATTGTTTGAAATATTACATACCGCCAATCATTACAAGCAGAATTCATGCAAAACCCACGTAGTATATACTCTTATTTTTCTAGCAAGCATTATGCAGCTTTCATAATAAAGTGAGTCTGTTTTTTTTATAAGTGTTTCAAATTAGAAGGTCATGCTTACCTGACGTGTGCGACAAGAGTTTTTGTGAACAGTAGTTTTAAAATAGTTCGGATCTTACTTGCCGTACATTGGCGACAAGTAAGGGATATAACAAGTAAAAGCGTGTTTGACCCTAGTAATAGCCGAACCATTTCAACTCTACGCCCACATGACGCCAATGTGGGACATGTGGTATCTGGAATATATCAACATTTGATGTTCACCAAAACCCTTGCCGCATACGTCATGTAAGCATTGTACTCTAGTTTGAAACAAAAAAGGCAACGACTCACATTAACTAGATACACATAGGCATAAACATCCCCGACATGGAGAAAGAACTCGAGGGCTTGGTGCAAAACTATTCTAACTCCTTCACTTTGTGAGGGAGTTAGAATAGTTTTGCACCAAGCCCTCGAAATGGCTTAGCAATAAAAGTTGCATAATGCTTGAAATATAAAAAGTATATGTACAATCTACATGATATCTACTAGTGATTATTGACAGTGTATAGTATTAAAATGTACCACATAACCTCCCTTGTATTGGAGTTAGTACAGACATGTCGTTTTTAGCCACCTGCCTAAAAGTATTTTTTCTACTAGAAAGAGGGGATTTGCTGTAACAGTTAGTAACCACTAATTATCTTTGCCCTTATTCAGGGACCATCAATCTAAATAAACGTATTAGCGTATCATAAAGAGCGACCTATGAACCCTTTCCCCCATTCTATGTTTGTTCAAACTTTCAATACCTACTGAATATGTATGGACAAAATCGTTACAAATGTATAACGAAATATGGAAGATGGAACATTGCAGCCATTTTAGAAAATAAAGAAACAAATATTTTCAATTCCATTAACTAACAGAGCAGACCCTGATCATACGGCTCCTACAGGAGCCGTCTGATCTGGGTCTACCCTGTTTGCAAAAGCGTGAAAAGGTGTTTATATGAGGGAAAATGTTAAACATTACCCACGCTGTGAAAACAATATCCGCTCAAATTTGAACCTGGTTCAATTTTGACTACTTCCGATTCGATTAAGTGTTTGGGAATTTCTTGCCCCAGTGTCAAACAGGCTGAGTAACTAGGCATCTCATCTTGATCCAAGCTATTGGTAAAGGTGAGGCATATCCCGAATAGCGAGATAAAAGTTATTTTAAGTAGATATAGTAAAATCTCGATTACTTGAACACTAAAATGCGTATCATTATCGATCATTAAGACAGGTGGCAGCTTAATGCATGGTAAAAGTCTAGAGGTGCTTTCTGCATGACTTTCACCATGCATTAAGCAGCCATCTGCCTAAAAGGGTCCAAAGATTTCTATACTAAAACTTCGAATAATCGAGATTTTACAGTACAGTAAAACCTCTCTATAACGACCACTAAATTGTGTTAATTATATGGTATTTAGGGCAGGTGGCCGCTTAAAGCAAGTTGAAAGTAAACCAGAACGTTCCTATTGGAGCGTTCTGTTTTACTTTCACCTTGCTTAAAGCAGCTACCTGCCTTTAACACAAAATACTAGATGTAATTTAGTGGTCGTTATAGAGAGGTTTTACAGTATATCATTTCGGCAGTGAGGGACATGCATTGCATATTCAAGTATGTGTTGTAAATACGGCTGTAATGTCCTTTTTTGTCAGGTAGTACTAAAACCGGCAGACACCTAAATAGACTACGTGTGTCAAACTGTAACTGCCGCTTATGTACGGCAATTTACGCCAAATATGGGCAGTTTGCAAATGCGTCCACGAGAACATTAGAGGGGAGTGCGGGCAATCGATACCCATTAAAGTATTAGCAAGTCCGCAATGTTTACAGAGTCTGTTTTAACTATGGTATTACATTCTAATTTTCTCCCCCCCTACGATTAAATAGAAACATTGAATAAATGTCAAAAGTGAGTACAGTGTGCTATTGTTCGCGAACTTTACATGACAGAGGCCTCCTTTGGCTCTTATGCAAACAGTAGATCAACATCAGACAGGTCCTGTAAGATCAGTTTGATCAGTGTTAGTCTATGTCTGTTGTGTTTGCTTATTGCTTATATAGATCTGATTCTACAGGTTTTGTCGTTCCTGTATTTATGTGTCAATTTCACAAAGACAATATCTAATTAATATTCAAAATTTCATTATTTTTCACATGAATAATCATCAGATAAAGGGTTAATGAGATATCACAGTGTACTCGTATAGTTAATTGTTCTAATTTAGAAAGTATGCAATATCTATATTCATATTACCTTCTTGTTCACAATTTAGATTGTACAATTTTGTCAACTGTCTATGGCCAAACATATCGGTACAAAGCAAATATTTACCCGTGAGTTTTGAGCTTGTGGACGAGTCTATACAGTAAAACCTCTCTATAACGGCCACTAAATTACATCAAATATTTTGTGTTAAAGGCAGGTGGCTGCTTAAAGCAAGATGAAAGTAAAACAGAACTCTCCTCTAGCAGCGTTCTGTTTTACTTTCACCATGCTTTAAGCATTAGAGGAGCGTTCTGTTTTACTTTCACTTTGCTTTAAGCAGCCACCTGCCCTAAATACCAACTAATTAACACAATATATTGGCCGTTATAGAGAGGTTTTACTGTATAATTATACAGGTAAAGATGTTATAAATAAAAAAGTGTGCACAAGAGATACACTCCTTTATTAGTGAAACAGTTATAAAAGTATTCATTCCCACTACATGTATCTATCGAAAGTTGTTGTTTGTTTGGGGTTTTTTTAGAAAAAAAAGTGTGCACAAGTAAAACAAGTGGTAGCTTAATGCAGGGCAAAGGTGATACAAGAAACCCTATAGGAGTTATCTGCATTAACCAAGTATCCCCTACTAACGCCTTGTAGTAGTCGCGCCTCTGTTAAACACATTTTTGAAACCATTGTCACACATAGAGTCTTTGCCCCATAGGAGCAACTGCTCTATTTATCACAATGGTTTCAAAACTACACAATTTTCAAAAGTCTCCTTTTCTATAGTCAATGCTCCTTTTCGGTAGCTTAATTCAAAGAGGTTAGGTCTAAAATTAGGAACTAGGAGGGAATGAGTTAAGCAAACCATCTGCTATTACACTCATGTGTAAATAAATGATGTGGTCGCATTATTGAGACTTTACTGTACATTTCAATATATTTCAATATCAACTACAGTTGGACTTCGATATCTCGAACTCGGATAACTCGAACATCGGGATAACTCGAACAAATATTTCAGTCCTTCCAAAACTTACAATATAGAATTGCTCTAAAATGTATCGCTACAGATATCTAGAAACACATGTGACAGCTTAATACATGTCTAAAGTAATGCTGAAAGCTCCTACAGGAGCTAGCTCCTACAGGAGCTTTCAGCATTACCTTAGACCTGTATTAAGCTGTGGCCTTGAGAAATCGTTTAGCTTAGACATCGGATGACTCGAACCCCTGTTATCTCGAACTAATTTGTACGGTCCTTTGAAGTTCGAATTATCGAAGTTCAACTGTATTTACTCAACCAACGCATATTCATGTAATAACGAATGTACAAATAATAGCTGAATGAGTTTATGGATGAGAGAAGTTTAAACCATGTTACAGGTAAGAGAATCAAATCCATATTATTTCATACTCAAACAATGCAAACCCTGATCAGACGGCTATTACAGGAGCCATCTGATTTAAGACGTACATGTACAAAGGCGTAGATTGTATCTACAACTGAACCAGAGCAGACCCTGATCAGGTGGCTTCTGGAACATACCTAAAACAGTGCATTACATATTTGTGAAAGGGACAACTAAGGTATTGACCATTTGAAGATATGGATAGTATACCAGGAGCGTGGCTGAACCCAAATGTAATGTATGTACCATGGTCACAGGGGTCCGAGGGTATGCTCACCAGGGAACTTTAGAACTGTGTAGTTTTGAAACCATTGTGATGAATAGAGTATTTGCTCCTATAGGAGCAAATGCTTTATTTATCACAAGGGTTTCAAAAGGTGACTTTTACAGACGCGTCAAAAGCGTCAATATGAGGGAATGAGTAAAGCTTACATAACAAGACAAAACATTTATCAAAGTCTACCCACTTAGCATTGGAATTTTGTTCCACTTTTGACATAATAATGCTTTAACCTTTCAGATTGATGCTATGTACGCGCGTAAGTGTGTATCGCTGGCTACACCTTTGTATACGATGTGATTGGAGTGGTGTTAGCACGTCAACTATTAAAAACACGCGGAGAGCGTTAGAGAGCCATTTGTATCAGGACCTCGTTAAAAGGGTGATTAATGCCGACGGTGATTTCCGGGCGAGACTTCTTCCATTAGTCTCCGCAAGTTTTCCATTGATGAAAGTACTTGGTCATGCTCCGGGCACCTGCATGTGATGGATTTGTCTTCAATAATGTTTTATACAAGAATCTTACATGTGATCCATTGAAGAACCAACAAAAGTGTGTATCCAAGAAATTATTGTGTCCATGTCCCAGTTTTAAGAAAAATCGGAAGCTTAGGCTCAGTGACTAGCTTAACTTATTTTGCCTTGCACATGTTTGTATTCACCCACCAATCATTCCTCCCTGAATATTCATGTGAGAGATAATAACATCATGAATATTTATTAACTGTAGTTAAATAGTGATACATGAACAAAATCAGTGTCTTTTTGGCCATCGAAGAACCCGTGTAATTCTATACAAGCGAGGTTTTACGCAAGCGTAATATGGCTGCGTAAAACACGTTTATGCAGGATAGATGATAAAATAGAGAGCAATATTATTTAGTAATTTTGATTAAAAGATACATGCGAAATTATAAAATGATTGCAGAGTGGGGAAAATGCTTTAATATTTATTCGCTGATTTTTTAAAATGCAGCATGAACACAATATCTTTAACCTTGGCAGAAACTGTAAAATCGAATTTATATTATTTCATAAGCAAACAGAGCAGATCCTGATCAGTCAGCTCCTATAGGAGCTGTCTGATCTGGGTCTGCTCTGTTTGCAAATGAGTGAAAAGGCGTTTATGTGAATTTGGAAACCATAAATACATAGTTCTCATGTGATGTTTCCGGCACTGATAAGATCTTTTAACAGTCGATTTCAAAGGCATAAGTTAAAGCATGCTTTAAAACGTCTTTTAAAGTGAATATCTGCGATAAAAGGATAGTTTCTTATTTCTGATACACAACTTTTTGTTCATATACATTTTATAAGAAATGTTATGCAAGGACATACCGGGTACTAAATTCATACCAAAAACGGTCAACAGTTTCTGACTTCTGAATTAAGCAACTGTTCCTCTAAACATATATGAGTTTTGTTCCAGCTGCTATTGCTTTGGTTTGAAGCATTTATATTAACATTTGGTAACTTGGCACCTAATCGGGATCCAAACTGTTTGTCACTCTGATATTTGGTTTTGAAAATATATGTAAGGAAAAGCAATTTTAGAATTGTTCAGAGTGCAGAAGGTATTTGGAGTACATTGTGCTGGACAGAAATGCCCTGCAAATGCCCTGTACAATGTTAACAACACATCAAACATCAAATAGTTCTTGGGCATTAGTGAGCACAGTGAAACATATCGCAGCTGTAGTATTCTGGAGTGTAAATATAAAAAACTAGTCTCTCAGTAAATCATGGTGATTTTGAATTTTTGTCAAAGGGGGGCTGCCTGCAGCCAATAAGTCCATAGCAAATAAATAAGTACCTAATCAAACGGCTCTTATAGAAACTGTCTCATCTGGGTTTACCCTGTTTAACCCTTCGCTTGCTGAATTTTAAAATACATTTCTCCTTCTTTACCCATGTCCTGTTGTATAATTGCATATATCTTCACTGTGTACAAGTATTTCGCTGTGCAATCACTGCTCTGGGGGCACTGGTTTCACAATCAACTTGTAAATAGTGCAGACCCTGATGAGACAGCTCCTGCAGGAGCTGTCTCATCTGGGTCTTCACTATTTACAGGTAGGTATATTGACGTGAATAGCAAGCGAAGGGTTAAAAAGGGGTCAAAGGCGTATCTATCAGGTAAAGGGTTAACATTTATATAGTATATTCGATCCATATCTTATGTTGATATATGATCGACTCTTCTTTGCAGAAAGGAGAGTCTTACTTGAGTTAAATCATTGAGTGGATCTCGAATGAAATACTCTTATTACATACTTAAATGGAGTAATACATGTATAAGAGATATGTTCCCACTAACAATATATTTATTTAGTGACAACACTATACCTTTCTTATGTTAAGGTGGACTTGACCGGTATTTGCAAACACAAAGGTGCAGATAAGATCCGTAAATTAAAACATTTTCAAGAGACGATTCGAAGAGACGATTCTAAAGAGTGGTCACAACATAGGGTTTGGTGGAGAAGAGACGATTCTAAAGAGTGGTCACAACATAGGGTTTGGTGGAGAAGAGACGATTCTAAAGAGTGGTCACAACATAGGGTTTGGTGGAGAAGAGACGATTCTAAAGAGTGGTCACAACATAGGGTTTGGTGGAGAAGAGACGATTCTAAAGAGTGGTCACAACATAGGGTTTGGTGGAGAAGAGACGATTCTAAAGAGTGGTCACAACATAGGGTTTGGTGGAGAAGAGACGATTCTAAAGAGTGGTCACAACATAGGGTTTGGTGGAGAAGAGACGATTTTAATATCCGAGTACTCATATTTATCTGTTGCTCTGGAACAGCTTTGGTTCAGATGAGACGCCGAGTCACATTGCGTCTCACCAGGGTTCCAAGTTGTTTGACATCTGATCAATAGTTTTGTCGAAAGCTTTAACTCTTTCGGCGCCAATGTCGCCTGTTGGCACCATTGAAAACAGTGCAGTCCCAGGTCAGATGCCGCCTTTTCAAGGCGGCATCTGACCTGGGACTTCACTGTTTTCTGTATTTGTGTTAGCCCAAGCATACAGGTTTTTAAAAACAAATGTTTTACTAATATACCTTTATTATTTAATTTAGAATTATATTTAATATGAAATTATTATTGCAGACGACACTTTTAAATTTGGCGCCAAAAGAGTTAACGAATCGACAGGACATGGAAATTGTAGCAGATTGGAGTTTGCTCAGACACTATATATGCAACTGGATACTTAACCGATATCATATTCATAGAAACTTTTATTGCTTTGTACCAATCATGTAAATGAAGGAAAAGCATTTTGATATCTGTATATGTATGCATAATTTGATGTTTATATGATGCACTGTTAGCAAACATATAAATGGCAGTAAATCTCTTTCAAGAAGAATTTAAATTTTTTCACAGGTGATAGTTTAATGCAAGATGAGAGACATGCAGAAAGCTCCCTTTGGGAGCTTTCTGAATGACATTCACCTTGCATTAAGCTGTTACCTGTCTGAAAGACTAGCTTTGGTATTAATTTGAATGTTTGGTTTACAGGGTTTTCATGTATATCGTTTTCGTAAGATTTACCAGTACCGTCAACTTTCATAGGAAGGTTTTATCATTAATCAGAAAACAAACATGTTTCATTAGTTGAATTTGCATTTGACGTTTCTTGAACATCATTAAATTTTGTAAGGTTGAGAAAAATCATTTTTATAATCACTAGGTATTATTTGCCAGTTGATTTGAGTATTTGATTTAATCTGCCACTACTTTTTATTCTTTCCCGATATTCCTATGAACTATTGGCATGCATATAGCAAACTTCTATCATAATTATATTAACCATTTCGTTGCAACATATTGGCATCTGCAAGAAATTGTCATCTGCTTTAAATTTCAACATTTATATATTTAATTTTTTCCTTACAGAGCAGAGACCACATCATAGAATAGTTTGGATATTGATGAGAGGTCGGATTACCCGGTATTTCATCTGAATCATGTTTGCATAGGAAATCACAAAATCGACAATGGCAGCGAGAGTTATTAAAGTTACATATGGTCTGCCCATTTTTGTATCTTAAAGTTTTATACGTATTCATATCATTAAAATAATGCTTACAACCCATTGTCTAATGGTTTATGTATTTATATATATTCAGATAAATATTAACGGTATCTGAATACTGCTAAACCTTTACAAAACTGCCAACATTTAAAGAGACGGAAAACTTCGTCGATTACACGGAAATCAACGGACACGTTCGGTCAATCTCCGATTTCAGAACATCACTATTAATATTAAATGGGTTTTGACAACAATGGCTGATATGTGTCAGTCGAAAGAAATGCGAAAAGAGAATCTCTATTGGTAATATTTTACCTACATTGAGTACGTATGGTACATATACAGTGGAACTCCTCTAAACCGGAATTCTAGTAGAGAAAAAATAGTTACTTTTAGACAGGTGGCTGCTTAATGCAGGGTAAAAGCCATGACTTTCACTCTGCATTAAACTGCCACCTATCTCCAAGACCGATATGTATACTTAACCAATTTGCTCCCAGTGGAATCTTCCATGCTTATATATTGGATTAGTCTATCTTTTATCTAAGGGATGCCTGGTCTAAATTTTCATTTTTGTCTTGTTTTATATTGAATTTCTTATCAGCAAACAGTGTAGACTCGGATCAGACGCCGCATTAAACGGCGTCTGATTAGAGTCTACACTGTTTGCCTACGTCCCATATATGGGATCAGGGGAGCAAATGGGTTAACTGAACGTGCGGTTTAGAGGGGTTTTACTGTGATTGATTTTTACGACAGATTCAACGTATAGCAGACCTATTTCCGTTGGTTTCCGATGTGAAATAAATCTCCCTTTTATATATCTCGTACATAGAGGATCTTACATGAGTGTTCATTACAAATTGTTTTTATGAAACGAGTTTACTATTTAGTGAGTGTAATATTCATTATAGTAAACGAGTTTTCATGCAAACAATTTGTAATGAACTCGAATGTAAGATTATGTTTATCGCATGACCCTTAAACGTGCGGTAGAAAGAGAAATAAACTATATCTGACGGTTGTTTCGGCCATTGTTTACAGCGTAGTACAGCCAGATTCAAACTGGCCATTTGCATAAAAAATGCAGTCTGTTTCGGAACTCCCACACGGTAGATTATGTGATAAAAGTCTTTCCTTGTCATGTACTTTAGCACTAAATTAGTTTCTGAAGTTATTTTGTTACGCAAAACTAGTGAAGATATTAGCAGAGTACAGTAAAACCTCTCTATAACGGCCACTAAATTACATCAAGTATTTTGTGTTAAAGGCACGTGTCTGCTTAAAGCAAGGTGAGAGTAAAACAGAGCGCTCCTATAGGAGCGTTCTGTTTTACTTTCACATTGCTTTAAGCAGCTACCTGCCCTAAATACCAACCAGTTAACACAATTTAATGGCCGTTATAGAGAGGTTTATCTGTATATTCCATACTGGAAACACTGGCATTTGCAAACAGATGAGCCCTCTGCCCAGGGTCTGTACTACTTTGATAAATCACCCCATCTAAGCCTTTCATACTGGATGGGCTCTACAGTTAAACACTGTAAAGTCACTTAACCCTTTCACCGCCAATGTCGCATAAATGCACCACGACAAATAGTGCAGTCCAAGATCAGACACCGCCTTTTCAAGGCGGCGTCTGATCAGGGACTTCACTTTTTGTCTCATTCTCTATTTATATATCTGTGCTTTATTCCTTTGATTTGCATTTATTTATCTTATTTCCTTATTGTAACGAATTTGACGCCGAAAGGGTTAAAGTCTTACATGTACACTCTTAATACTGTATCTCCTATGCATATAGACATATACGCTGACATTGTCTGCCAGACAACGAATCACACTTATTGCTGACTGTATACATTCAGATACCATTTGATATAACACTTTTAAATCAACTTAACTCTTTACTTCATGAATGTTCCTATAAGAAATAATGATATAATTGCTTACATTAATTGTTGTTATAGTACATGGACATAAGAAACATTTGGCTATGGCAGAAACTGTGGAATCATATCCATATTATATCATAAGCAAACAGAGTAGACCCTGATCAGACGGCTACTATAGGAGCCGTCTGTTTTGGGTCTACTCTGTTTGCAAAGGCGTAGAAAGGCGTATCTATGGAGTTAAGAGTTAAGTAAAAGTTTGGACATTTTAGATAGACAAATACCATAGCATATATTGCATACTACAAAGAGGAACTCAGAACTCCACGTCCAAAATTTAAAAATTGGTACAGTAAACCCCCTCTAATGCGACCACTTAATGAACAAACATGGCTGTCTTCATAAGCAAGTGGTTGCTTAATGCTGGACGAAAGTTATGCAGAAAGCTCATGTAGGAGCTTTCTGCATAACTTTCGTCCTTCATTAAACTACCACCTGCCTTTTTGTTGTGAATTATGCCCCTTTTTGGTGGTCGCATTAGAGAGGTTTTATTGTACCTTCTACCTGATAAATATTTCTATAAGAATGAATGGCATCATGTATATCAGTTAGATTGTATATCAGTTAGATGTATTTTTATAATGACATAAGGACACGGGGACTTTAGCAATGGCAGAAACTAGAAATCAGATCTAGGTAATTTCATAGGCAACAAAAGCACGTCCTGGTCAGAACAGAAGCCGTCAGATCTACGTCTTCTCTGTTTGCAAAGGCGTAATACCGTATCTATGAAAGAAAATGGTAACAACATAATATATTAAGGTTTGGAGCATGGCGAAAATGTTAACTCTATTGGCGCCAAATTTAAAAGTGTCGTCTGCAATAATAAGTTCATATTAAATATAATTCTAAACTAAATAATAAAGGTATATTAGTAAAACATTTGTTTATAAAAACCTGTATGCTTGGGCTAAAATAATACAGAAAACAGTGAAGTCCCAGGTCAGATGCCGCCTTGAAAAGGCGGCATTTGACCTGGCACTGCACTGTTTTCAATGGTGCCAACAGGCAACATTGGCGCCAAAAGAGTTAATTGTTCCTAAACAATACATATATAAACAAAATCGCATGCTTTGTTTCGTTACTGTAATAAAGCATTGTAACAGTCACAGGCAATTGCAGATTCTACGAGAGCTCTTTGGTAACAAACACAACACGACATATTTATTTATGCTTTTCCATACATATGTAAATGAAATAGGCAGTCAGAACCAACGCCTTTCCATGCTAGTCATAAATACTGGCTGGCGAGAAAGGAATGCGTTTTGAGCGACACATAATTGACAAGAGAGTGTATAGTATGCGTTTGTTAATGTCAAATGTCTCCTGTTTTGTGCCAAAATGTACAACTCCGGCACCTCGTCTCTCTTCATAGAGACAATGACAATATTTGGTGCACAATTGTCTCTTGTTGGTGTATGCGCATTTTATTTTTCCATATATGGTTAATTACATATACATGGGAACAGCTTTGCGTGCATCGTAAATGCTGACATCAGCACATTTACATGAGGTAACCGAACTACGAGAATACTGCTTTTTATTGAGCAGCGGCGTCCCATATTTATTCTCTGATTGAAGCTCATACAAATAGAAACTACAGTTGACAAAACATAAAACATGTCATCTGACAAAACAGAATTGTCCATAAACCCGATGAAAGATTTCACAGTTCATACTTCATAGTTCACATTCATTAGTTCACAGTGCGCACTCACACGTCGCCTTTCACAATTTATACAGCAAAACCTCTCTATAACGGCCACTAAATTGTGTTAATTATTTGATATTTATGGCAGGTGACTGCTTGAAGCAAGGTGAACGTAAAACAGAACGCTCCTATAGGAGCGTTCTGTTTTACTTTCACATTGCTTTAAGCAGCCACATGCCTTTAACACAAAATACTTGATGTAATTTAGTGTCCGTTATAGAGAGGTTTTACTGCATTTCACTGTTCCTACTGTACATATCACTCTTATGTTAAACGTAGCACCGCCATAGAATATTAACATTTTACTCCATATATATGCGTTTAGGCCTTTGCAAACAGAGGAGTCCCGGATCAGACGGTGGTTTCAAGAAGTGGTTATAACCGAGGCGTAGAAATGCGTATTTATGGAGGAAATGGTTAAAAGAATTTCCAACTCATGAAGCTTTCGTGTGCAACATAATGCTTTTGCAACCAAATGCGTTCTTGACACATACTCATATTTTTGAAGCAATTAAACAGTTTTCAAGTATATCCAATTCTTTATTCTTTATTCATTTTTGCCTAACCGTTAGCAAGATTGGGGCGAATCTGTAATTATATTTGCTAACAGTTTGAATCCAGATGAGACGCCAAATATTTCACATCTCATTCAGAATCCAATCTGTTTGCTAATTGCATTGTTTTCATTCAATCAAAACATTCCATAAACAGAATAATTATATATCAGTATACCCTGCATGGCCGTTTTCAACGTATGAAATAGACAAGATTGATCTACAGTTTACGCCCATTAAACCGTGGACATCTTAACTGTTGCGATGTCTGTTGTTTTACACGCATGACAATGTAATTTACAAACCAAAAGTATTCTTGTCTATTTTTTTTTATTCAAGAATATTACATTCATATATGTATATACATTCATGTTCATATCAGATATATCAAAACATTACAGGTACAGAGTTACAGAATACAGAACAGTAACCTATAAATTACCTTAACACTTTTTACACTGTTTTTGTTCGCTCATTACAGGCTGATTTGTTCGTTGAAAACGACTATATATTTGAGATGGCTGTGGTTTAACATGCGTACAAATGTAGGATAATACTGTTTAGCCCTTTCACCGCCAATGTCGCATAAATGCACCAAGACAAATAGTGCAGTCCCAGATCAGACGCCACCTTGAAATCAGGGACTTTGTTTGTCTTAATCTCTATTTCTATATCTGTACTTTATTCCTTTAAAATGTGCATTAATTTATCTCAGTTCCTTATTTTATTGAATGACTTTACAAACTAGGATTGCAGACGACAATTAGAAATTTGGCGCCGAAGGGTTAGTTTCGTATTTGTAAAAGGTCCAGCAGGGTGGTAATAATAATCCTTTACTGTATGGGATTATCAGGGTATGTCCTGTTTCCTTATGAAATTTTGTAGAGCTTATTATACAGGTTGATGTAATTGCCAAAACTTCATATGCTGTTATGCCATTATAAAAAACTAATCTTGTCAGTTTCAATGATGCCCTTATTCCTTACGTCAATATTCATGGAATAAAGGTACAGTAAAACCTCTCTTAACCGGACGTTAAATTTAGTATAAATATCAGTCTTGGAGACAGGTGACAGTTTAATGCAGGGTGGAAGTCATGCAGAAAGCTCCTAGAGGGGCTTTCTGCATGACTTTCACCCTGCATTAAACAGTCACCTGCCTAAAATATCTAAATTCTTCTCTTCTAGAATTCCGGTTAAGAGATGTTTTACTGTATAACATTACACAATGAAGAAAATATTCCAAAAAGGGCATTAATATGATACACAAATACTGGAATAGCTCTGATCTAGTATTTCGACGACTACGAACCTTTTTCAAAGATTGTCATGTCAAAATACACGTCACATTTTTGTTACATGCATTCAGCCACAACATCAAAGAGAATAATCATGACTTGATAATCTTCGAAAAAGGCCCTTAGTGGTCGAAATATTATATAAGAGCTATTTAAATATTTATGTATAACATTACAGCTTACGTTATAAACATGTACCGTGTGTTGGAATATAAAGATCAGCTGCTTGTTATTTTTATATATAAACCATGTGGCTCTTTTAAGAGTTGAAACTTTACTCAGCAACCAAGAGGTTACACAGTATATTTTAAAAGAGATAAACATGCGCACTCTGATACTAAAATCGTCATTTCTCCACCAAACCCTATGTAGCGAATACTCTTTAGAATCGTCTCGTAGAGACGATTTTAAAGAGTGGTCACAATATAGGGTTTGGTGGAGAAATAAAGACGTTATTCTTCAAAATGTTTTAATTTACGCATTTTATCTTGACCCCTGCATTAGTATAAAACTACAGAATACAGTAAAATCTCGAGTATTCGAATTTTCGTTATAAACGAATTTAGACCCTTTTAGGCAGGTGGCTGCTTAATGCATGATTTCACCATGCATTAAGCTGCCACCTGTCTTGAAGATCGATGATAATACGTATTTTAGTGTTCGGATAATCGAGGTTTTACTGTAATTGCCTACATAAAAATTGTGAGCAAAAGGCTCATGCAGGAGCTGTCTAATCTCGGTCTGATTTTGCTGGTTAATTTTAAAAACGGTCCGTGAACATAGGACGTTTTGGCCAAGGCCGAAAGTACAGAATCAGATATATAACATTCCATAAGCAAACATAACAAACCCTGACCGAATAGCTCCTACAGGAACTTCTGTTCTGGATATTTCCTGTTTGAAAAGGTATGTATATCCAGTAAATGGCTAACTTAAACACTATCCATGTATATTGTACTTTATTGTTTATTTGTTTAACCTTTAGCCTGCTATGGGCGGATGAGTAAATACCATTGCAAACAGTTTGGATCCAGATGAGACGCCGAGTAACTCGGCGTCTCATCAGGATCCAAACTGTTTGACATCCTGATTGCATTTTGGTAACACATTGATAATTGCTTGAATTTTGAAAATGTAGTGGGTGAAAAAATCTGCAATTTGTGTTTGCTCAGCGGGCTTTTTTTTTTAAATAAAAGTAACACACAGCTTTGATTGGGGTGAGACTCCGTGAGCATACATTATTGAGTCATTCTTCAGCATCAGATTCCGATTTCTGCATTTAATCCTCTAAATTTCTATATATCCTGATCAGACGGCTCCTGTATTTGTAGAAATTGTAGAGTCGTTTTATCACGGTCTACTCTGTTTTCAAATGAGTGAAAATGCGTTCATATGACGGAAATGATTAAAGTAGCGACAAGTAAAGATAATATGATAGCTCGTCCTTCCTCTTCCTTGTTTTTGGTTCGGTAAAGAAATACCAAAGATATTGTGGAAAAGAATTCGAATGGAATTCAGAGGGTTCCTGAGAACCATTAATTTTGTTAATGCATATTAAACCAGATTCTACGATTTTTCTTTAATTATAGCGCCATTAATCAAATATAGCTGTCACGACACATCGGAACGAAAGGATTTCACAAAACAATATTCTGGGGGAAAATAAAATCCTGTACTTTATTGACAAACGAGTTATACTTTATGAAGTACCGCATTCATTTAGATTTGAACTAATATAGTAATCTGCGAAATAGTATAATTTTACACATACATGCATATAGGCTGAATAACGAGCTGTGGTTTTAATTTCTTTCTATTAAAGAGAAAGTCCCTATAATGATCGCAGATTTTCAATAATATCATAAAACTTGGCTTTTGTTATGTTTAATCATTATTATAAAGATTGTCAATTTGAATTCATATCGAAAAATATCCCATGTGATACAAAATAAATCGTTTCCATCGATAGGAAATGATAAGAATAAATTTAAATTTCAAAGGAATAAACCACATATATAGAACTAGAGAATGAGACAAAAAGGGAAGGCCCTGATCAGACGCCGCCTTGAATAGGCGGCGTCTGATCTGGGGCTGCACTATTTGTCCTGGTGCATTTATGCGACATTGGCGGTAAAAGGGTTATCACATTCCCTCCTTGACTATATTATGATTCAACCTCTGAATGAGTCTACCGAAAAGGAGCATTTACTAGAGTAAAGGAACACAGATTAGATATGTTTAGTTTTTAAACCATTGTAATACATGTAAATAGAGCATTTGCTCATATAGAGCAAATGCTCTATTTAGCACAATGGTTTCAAAAATGACTTTTACAGAGGCGCCAAAATACTCGGTCAGAGTTTCTAAACTGCGATTCGGAAGTAGGGAATCAAGCAGACATTTTATAAGCATGGTCAACATAGGAGTGCATTTGTATCGAAAATATTTAACCCTTTACTCCATGAATATTTATGAGTTAAACTGTGCCATATTGGCATAATTATTATCTCGAATAGTAGTTTGATATTATATATTGGCAATTACTTCTATGTAAGGCAGGATAAACTCAGATCTAAACGACCCTGATTGCAAATAGTGCAGACCCTGATCAGACAGCTCCTATAGGAGTTGTCTGATCAGGGTCTACACTGTTTGCAAAATGTGTAGAAAAGCGTATCTATGGAGTAAATGGTTAAGAAACAAATATAAATCGAAGATTGAAGATACAGCTCTGTTATAACGCTCTGTTAGTGTATAGTTTAATACAGTAAAACCCCGCTAATGCGACCACCTGAAAGAGGTATAATTCTAGTTGCTAGATGCAGGTGGTAGCTTAATGCAGGACAAAAGTAATACAGAAAGCTCCTAGAGGAGCTTTCTGTATTACTTTTGTCATGCATTAAGCAACCGCTTGCTTATAAAGACATCCACGTTTATCTATTATAAGTGGTCGCATTAAAGGGGTTCTACTGTATATCTTACGAACACTAAGAAGTGTTATATTAGTTCACGCTTTTGAATGTGGGGAATTAGTGTCCCTGTACTGACATTTTCAAACAGAGAAGATCAAGATCAGAGCGATCCTTAAGGAGTCATCTGATCGTGGGGTCTACATTATGTGTCATTTATCTTGTTATTTTATATATATTTATACCGAATGGACTCTATCTTTACGCAATAATAGGTCATTCCACCTTGAAAATTCAGCATTTAAGGTACCAAAGACAGCTATATGTACACCAATCCGTGACCTACTTTCAACCATAGGAATGTTTTAACAAATCCTCGAACTAATAGTTCCAGACGTAAGCTTCCAAGTATAGATGTTTAACCCTTTACCTTATACAAATGCCTTGTCACGCCTTTACACACAGATGATACCAAATAAGGCGGCTCTTGTAAAAGCCATCAATCAGGGTAGGCTCTGTTTACTTATGGAATTACATAGATCTGAGTTTACTGTTTCTGCCATTGCCACAATAGCTGGTTTTATTTTATTATTATTACAGTAAAACCTCTCTATAACGGCCATTAAATTGTGTTAATTTGTTGGTATTAAGGGCAGGTGGCTGCTTAAAACAAGGTGAAAGTAAAACAGAACGCTCCCATAGGAGCGTTCTGTTTTACTTTCACCTTGCTTTAAGTAGCCACCTGCCCTTTAACACAAAATATTTGATGTAATTTAGTGGCCGTTATAGAGAGGTTTTACTGTATACCACATTTATATAGCGCTCTTTTCACATAGGATATGTGCATCTAAAAGCGTTTTTCATGTGCCATTATCAAAATTCAGCTAATTAATATTCATGATGAAATTATTTATATATCTAACTTGAATACTGATAGAAAGGGCTATAAATTGATTTGGGGCGTCAAGCAGTTAACAATATGCCGTTTTACTTGGCATCACATCCGGCTCTAGCTATATTCATAAAGGTTATCCCAAAATTGCGTACTTAGTGTCAGAGATAAACCTATCGATACTAAAATATATTGAAGAGTGTTTTCTTACGTATACAGTAAACCCTCCATATAGTCCTTACTTAACCTCATAGGCTATTTTTAGATACAACCTCTTTGAATAAATCTACCGAAAAGAAGCATTAACTAGAGAAAAGGAAAATTTTAGAATTTTGTAGTTTGAAACCATTGTGATAAATAGAGCATTTGCTCCTATAGGAGCAAATGCTCTGTTTATCACAATGGTTTCACAAAGTGACTTTTACAGAGTCGTCAGAAGTCGTCAATATGAGGGAAAGTGTTTAAGATACACATGGGGAGCTCGATGAGCAGGAAGTTGCTTAATGCATGACTAAAGTAATGTAGAAAGCTGATGTGGGAGCTTTCTGTATAGCTTTCGTCATATATTAACCCTTTCCCTCATATAAACGCGTTTTCACATGTTTCTAAACATAATACATTGTAGACCCAGAGCAGGAGGCTCCTGCAGGAGCCGTTTGATCATGGTCTTCTGTTTGCTAATGGAATTTGATAGATATGCTTCTTTAGTTTCTAAAATGGCTACAATGTTAAATCTTCTATGTATTTCATTATCATTATTTTGCCCATGAATATTCAGTAAGTATTGAAAATCGGACTTAGATATAGGACAGGGAAAGGGCTGAGCCACCACATGCCTTTAAGAAACAGAATAAGGCCTGATTTGGTGGTCGCTTTCGATGGGTTTTATTGTATCAGCTGACACTTAAGATATAGTCAATCACTGAGACGTTGACTTGAAAGTCCAACCGCGTCAATAATCTCAAAGAATTGTTCTTTAAACTCTGGCATTTATCTTGCGTGTTGCCAATATTGTTCACTTTTTTATCGATGCCCTTCGTAGCGTCTCTGGCATTAAAGATAACTAGATTATCTCAAGATTCTGCCCAAGTTTCCTCCTCTCCCTATTGTGAAATATTTGCCAAGAATCGTTTCATTTGTAGTTGCCATGGAAACGAATGCGTGTTTTCCCCGAGATATCGCCGAAATTGATGGTTCGGCGAAGCTGGAAATAAATCGCTCAATATGTGCTTTCAGAGGAGAAATACTGGGAGAGGGGATTAGAATACGAACTGAATTGCGTTACCAAGCTGTCTGAACTTCTTCGGGAGAATTTCATGTATTTTGTGGAACTCTGCGTAAATTACCTCTCCCGAGACGGAAATTGTAGATTAGCATTAAGGAAATAAGAAACTTTAAAAAGGTTTTAAAGCAGGATTACTTAAAGTGGAGTCACATGTTTCCGTAGGATTGTTTAAGACTCGTCCCAGAGGGCCGGTGTTTGCAATGCCATAAAACACAAAAATATCATAGTTAAATGGTCTGTCAAATTTTGTCGGAGAGAAAACTGAAGCAGTCTCTCTTATAAATGTAAAATCACAATGGCCTGCCATGAAACGGGAAAAATATCTTTATGTTACACGTATATGCATTAAAGGTCTGCATTCATAAAGCTACATTATTTCAAATTCATGTGTTTGCTTAGTTCTTTCCAATATGAATGACTTTTATGTGTGCTAGCTTTCCATTCCAAATTGTTTCACCGTAACATTTAAACTCTGTGACACTCTGGCACCATGTATTTCAAGAGGAAATTGAAGAAAAATATACTTATAGAATTTACCCCTTAGCCTGCTGAAAATGGAATGATGTATGCACAAAATCTGATTTATTACAGGCTGTATTTACTTTTGTTTTGTTTACACTTTTGAGAAACTATTAACCGAGTATCAAGCAGCTTTGGATCCTGATGACGCCGAGTAACTCGGCGTAACTCAGCGTCTCCTCTAGATCCAAGCTGTTTTCAAATATATGTCTGTTCGCGGTTACAAGTTGTAGGATAAGTGCTAAGATAGTGATATGTTTTTGCTAAAGTGCATTACTTGGTAGAGTCGATGCATTAACCTTTCCTTCATATAAACCCATTTTCATGCATTTGCAAACAGTGTAGACCCAAATCAGACGGCTCAGATCTGCACTGTTTGCTTATGAAATTTGAAAGAACAGTGCATTTACTTTCTAAAATGGCTGCAATGTTCCATATTTCATTATAACTATTTTGTCCATGAATATTCAGTAGGTATTGAACTTTGAAATAAACATAGAATAGGGAAAGGGTTAAATGCGGTTTAGTAAAATGCATCAACAAAACTGTTCTTTCCTGAGATTTGTCCATACAGCAAAGCGTCTCTACATCTACTACTAGATAAACTAACACGGATGTGATTAAAAGCAGGTGGTTACTTAATGCAGAACGAAATAGTTATAGAAAAGAAAGCTCCATTCATAACTTTCTGCTAAAATGTCCTGCGTTTAGCTACCATTAATATGTATGGTAAACCTCTCCAATCTGTAATTCTAGTACAATTTTTTTTAGATACTTTAGGCAGATGGCTGCTTAATGAAAGGTCAAATCCGCAAAAGAAGCTTCTAGAGGAATTTTTTGCATGACTTTCACCCTACATTAAGCTGCCACCTGTCTTACGGACAGGCAGTAATATCAATTTGAACGTCAAATTTAGAGAGGTTTACTGTACCTATAAAACCACAATATTCTGCATATGACGTATTTAGTACGACCGCATCTGAATTCAATAGTGTTAAACGTATTTACACGAACAGAGAGTTCAAATATTCATTTTCTTTACACAATTACTGTGAAATTGTCTCTTTTGACCTAGTTAATCAGTAGAATGTGATAAAACTTCATTATCACGTAACACGTTTACACTTTAGCAGTTTTTCTCAAGTGTGTAGGTTTTCCATTGGGCCTGGTATTACGTAATCACTAGCAATCTAGGGCATCTCCTCTAGTAGACTTGTTCAGAATTATAAGCTTCCTCCACCAAAATGCAATTGACTGGTTTTGCCGAAAGCTAGATTAGAAGTTAATTACGACACGTCATCGAAAGATGTTGTGTTCGGCGATGTGTACCTACTAATATAGTTGCATTAGACTTATAATTTATGGTGGAACCTGTCTTAACCCTTTCCCTGTTCTATCTTTATTGCAAATTTCTATACCTACTGAATCTTTATTAACAAAATAATTATAAAGAAATTTGGAAAGTGGAACAGTGTAGACATTTTAGAAAGCAAAGAAACAGAGCTATCAAATTCTATTAGCAAACCAGATCAGTAGACCCTGATCAGGCGGTTCCTCCACTCTATTTGCAAATTCGTGAAAACATGTTTATATGAGGGAAAGGGTTAAGCGACTGCATACTGATTTGAAAAGGAGGTGAGCGCTTAATGCAAAAGAACGGCAATATAGAAAGCTCACAGGAGATTTTTGCATTACTTTTCACCTGTACTAACCTTCCATCTGCCTTACATGTCAGCTCATAATAAGACATTTGTAGGAAATGGTGACATCAAGACATTTCATTACATTAAGGCGAGTTTAACCCATTACCTCATCAGCTATTTTTAGATCATACCTCTTTGAATAAATCTACCGAAAAGGAGCATTTACTAGACAAAATGATTTTTTTAGAATTGTGTAGTTGGGAAACCATTGTGATAAATAGAGCATTTGCTCCTATGGAGCAAAATGCTCTATTTATCACAATGGTTTCAAAAAGTGACTTTTACATAGGTGTCAAAAGGCGTCAATATGAGGGAATGTGTTAATGGTATATGGACACATGCATATTTAGCCATGACATAAACTGTATAATCAGATATACATAATTCCTTTAACAAACATAACAGACTCTGGTTACATGGCTCCTACATTGTATATGAGCCGTCTGATTTGGGTCTTCTCTGTTTGCAAATGCGTTTAAAGGCGTATATATGAGCACAAAGGTTCCATGTAATTACTGACTTAACACTATTGATAACGAACGGGACTGGCGACCAGTCTGGATGTATATACTACATACATGTGTACTACAGTTGAAAACGGGGCAGATGTTGAAAAGGGGTTCCTGATATGGAGCTGCAGTTTACAAATGCCAGTACACTCGCTACCCATATTCAAAGATTCATTTTGATATATTAAAGAGGAAGTCCCTACAATGAACGCATATTTTAAATAATATCATAAAACTGTATATTTGACTATTTGTTATATTCAATCATTTTTATGAAGATTGTAAATTTGAACTTATATCGAAAAATGCCCCTGTGATAAGAAAGTATCCGTTTTCATCGACACTTATAAGTATTGTTCTACAACAAAACAGTATCGGCCTTGGTCGAACAGTTAACGAAACTAAAACGCGAGCCGAATAAATTGGGTCTTTGATATCAAAAACATTACAGTTGTACCTTCTTTGGCGTTTATTCGACTGGCTTTCTTGCCATATATTTATTTTCAGTATATAAACAAATGGGTTTTGTATATTCTAAGCATTTTTGAAACGCGTCGAATTTAGGGACTTCCCCTTTATGTACAATGTACAGCGGCGTGAAAGGAAACATGACAGTGAGTAAAAACATGCAATACTATATTGAAGACCAAGATTAGATGTTGCTCTTGATCTAATCAGAGTCTACACATTTTGCACAATGCGTAAGTGTCCCTTTTCGTGAGGCCCAGCCAAATACCACAATGGATATTTTATAAGCGTTGCTGCGTAGCTTACAGGGCATTGTCGTGGCCTCTGGACAGGTCTTAAATCTGGAAATGATTCAAGAAAATTTAAAAGAAGACAAATAGGCGCGGGTTAAGAAATCAGCATTCAAACTCGACATTCTATCATTTTAATCCGGTCTAAACTCTTGCCTGTAGTCATGGTAACGAGCAGAGAAAATTCTGGCAAATGTCACTGTGTTACGTTTGTACAAATTAGATTTCGTCTGAGAGGCATTGTAGAAGATATTAAATTCTACAGTAACAACCCTGAAGAAGTAAGAACCCGAAAACAGAGAGATATGCTTTAACCCTTTCCCTCATATAAACGCCTTTTCACGCATTTACAAACAAAGAAGACCCAGATCAGACGGCTCCTACGGGAGCCGTCTGATTAGGGTCTATTCTGTTTGCTTGTGGAATTTGATAGACCTGTTTCTTTAGTTTCTCAAATGGCTACAGTGCTCAATCTTCCATATTTCATTATAACTATTTTGTCCATGAATATTCAGCTAATATTGAAATTTGGACTAAATCTAGAACAGGGAAAGATGAAACTTTTCGCTCCCAATGTAGCATCAGTGATTACCAGTCCATACTGTTTGGATCCAGATGAGACGCCGAATTACTCGGCGTCTCATCCGGATCCAAACTGTTTGTTACTGTGGTAAAGTTGTTGAGAAAGAAATGGTGAGAAAATGAAACGAACGAACATTGTAGCAGACGACAAATTTTACAGACGACAATATTTGGCTGCGAAAGAGTGGATATACGTATTGAACAGTCAATCTTTCTTTTAGGCAAGCTGTTTGAAGACTTGTGCATATCACTCTATAGGTTTAATATATTTGTTTTCTTCTTTTAACTCTTAACCCTTTCCTTGTTCTTTGTTTATTTCAAATTTCAATACCTACTGAATATTCATGGGCAAAATAGTTACAACGAAATATAGAAGGTAGAACATTGTAGCCATTTTAGCAAGTAAAAAAACAGATTTTTCAAATGCTATTAGCAAACAGAGCAGACCCCGATCAGACGGCTCGTATAGGAGCCGTCAGATCTGGGTCTATTCTGTTTGCAAATGTGTGAAAACAAGTTTGTATGAATGAAAGGGTTAAGTGGCATTATTCTGACAACTGGTGAAGCAGTTGCTAAATTGTGAATATTCATGTAAGAAATAATTATATCATGAATATGTATTAGCTTAAAGTTTGTAATTGCGAATGAGTACAGAATATGTTAGCCATTGTAGAAACTGTAGAACCATATCTGTGTAATTCCATAAGCAAATACAGTAAAACCTCGATTATTCGAATTTTCGGTATAGAAGAATTTAGACCCTTTTAGGCAGGTGGCTGCTTAATGCATGGTGAAAGTCATGCAGAAAGCTCCTAGAGGAGCTTTCTGCATGACTTTCACCATGCATTAAGCTGCCACCTGTCTTAAAGATCGATAATAATACGTATTTTAGTGTTCGAATAATCGAAGTTTTACTGTAGATCAGACTCTGGTCAGACTGTCCCTGTATGTTTACTCTAAAATAAAGTAAGATGAACAACAGACCTGAAAGGGGGAGACACGGCACAACTCACTATGATTATGCTTTAGACCAAATATCAAATCATTTCAGCTGACACAAGCCAAGAAATATTTGACGAAATTGTTTGCCATTAAACAATCACACAATTTCAATCAAAGTGTAAGCAAATAGGACTTAGATGAACGACAGACCTGAAACGGAGAGACACGGTACAACTTACTATGATTATGCTTCAGAACAAATATCAAATCATTCCAGCTGACACAAGCCAAGAAATCTTTGACGAACATTTTAAAGGACGGATGTGCGGACGGACGTACAGACAAGGGTAAAACTTAATGTCCCCGTCACCTAAAGGCGGGGGCATAAAACGTTTCTATCAGGAGATACAACTAAACACATGTGAGAAGTGAAAGTCGATATGTTTCTTTAACTCTTTATGTTTTAACCCTTTACGCCATGAATATTCATGTAAGAAATATTGACATCATGAATATTAAATAGATTTGTTGTTATAACAGCACATGGGCACAGGAAGTTTGCGCCATGGCAGAAACTGTAAAATCATAATAATTATCTATATTATATCACAAGCAAACAGAACAGACCATGATAAGACGGCTATTTCTTACAGGAGTCATGTAATCTGAGTCTACTCTGTTTGCAAAGGCATAGACGGCGTATACAGTAAAACCTCTCTAAACCGGACGTTTAATTTAGCATTAATACCGGTCTTGGAAACATGTGGCAGCTTAAAGCAGGGTGAAAGTCATGCAGAAAGCTCCTCTAGGAGCTTTCTGCATGACTTCCATCCTGCATTATACATGTATCTAAATTCTTAAGAGTGGTCACAACATATGGTTTGGTGGAGAAAGAACGATATAACTATTTGCGTATGCATATTTATCCGTTGCTCTGTATACGATGTTCCAGTAAGATTTTTCAAATATACCCCCTTTAAGTGTTTATACACGTTTTGTATAATTATGGTAAAATGAATTAATTTTTAACTGTGAATAATGTATTCTAGTTTGTGTGACATACGCGCGAATTTTGCGTTTGGTATATTTTACTGCAAATCGTCAATCTCTGGTCGCCTTTTGTAACTCGATCTCTCACCAGGAGCCAAATTGTTAGATGCTGTTATTATAAGGTTAAAAAGATAAACATTGAATCAGACGACAAATTGCAGGTATTTTGGTCTGTATTATTTGAAACTGTGAGTTTGTTGGGTTTTTTTTTTAAAAAAAGAAAAGAATGATAACATATACTTTGAACATTAACTCATTCCCTCCTAGACTATTTTTAGACCCAGCCCCTTTGAATTAATCTACCGAAAAGGAGCATTAGCTATAGAAATGGAGAATTTTAGAATTGTGCGGTTTTGAAACCATTGTGATCAATAGAGCATTTGCTCCTATGGAGCAAATGCTCTATTGATCACAATGGTTTCAAAGAGTGAGTTTTACAGAGGCGCAAAAAGGCGTCAGTAGGAGAGAATGGGATAGGCAGGCGATAGTTTTTTTCCAAAAAGCCATTTACCACATAAATACGCATTGCCATGCCTTTGCAACACAGTAGGTCCATATCACACGGTTCCAATTGGTGGTGTCAAGTAGGAACTGTCTGATAAGGGTATGCTATGTTTGCTTACCAGATCTCCAGATAAGATGCGTAAAATTAAACACATTCAAGAGAATAGATCCTTTGTTTCTTCACCAAACCCTATACTGTGACCACTCTTTAGAATCGTCTCGAAGAAGTGGTCACAGTATAGTGCTTGCTGGAGAAATGACGCTTTTAGTATTTGGGTAGGCAGTTAGGCACCTTTATCTGTAGCTCTGCTTACGGAATAATAAAGATCTGATTCTACAGTTTCTGCCATAGCCAAACGTTCATGTGTTCATGTGCAATTATAAACAAAAGTCATCCAGTTAATATTCACGGTGTCATTATTTCTTACATGAATATTCATAGAGTAATACAGTATACTAGGTTAACCCATTACCTCATAGGCTATTTTAGATACAACCTCTTTGAATAAATCTACCGAAAAGGAGCCTTAACTAGAGAAAAGGGAAATTTTAGAATTTTGTAGCTTGAAATCATTGTGATAAATAGAGCATTTGCTCCTATAGGAGCAAATGCTCTATTTATCACAATGGTTTCGCAAAGTGACTTTTACAGAGCCGTCAAAAGTCGTCAATATGAGGGAAATGGGTTAATGCCACCGAATGTTCAAAATGCATAATGCTCAAATGAACCACCTCCAAAATGATCATTTTGTTCCCGTGATCAGTGCACTGAAACATAACATGTAATCATGCAGGCAAGTTTGATCGTCTGTGGGCTTTAAGCTGAATCGACCGGTTAATTTAGGAGAATGAAAGTACGTTTAGCAAATTGGCACGTGAAAGTGTAAATTATCTTAAAGCCAACTTTTAACTCTTTCGCTGCCAATAGCGCGTATGCGATCACCTTTGCAAACAGTTTGATTCCAGATCAGACGAAAAGTATCCCCGTGTCTCATTAGTATCGTAACTTTTTGATACTGCGAGCATGTTTCATCAAAGAAAAATGGAAGAACATTAAACAGTGAGAGTTGTAGCAGACGACAAGTTTTGCAGACGACAATTCGTGTCGGCGTAAATGTAACTATTTCGCTGCCAAAAGTTGTCGTCTGCAAACGTTGTCGTCTGCTACAATTTTCATTGTTTTAATATTATTTCCTTAATTTTTTGTGTCAAAGCCATATATATAGTAACAAACTCTTTGGATCCTGATGAGACGCCGAGTTACTCGGCGTCTCATCTGGATCCAAACGGTTTGCGTAGTTATTCACAGATGTGACATCGACAGGGAAAGAGTTAAAAGCACCACATTCTGATGCGTCTTAACCCTCTGCACGCAAAGTAATTGTCTGATTTTTATCCAAATTAAAGGCTTATTAATCAATGTGCGTGAAGTTGGCAGGCAGTTGGTTATTGGCAGTTGGTTTCTAAAATGGCTACAATGTTCCACCTTCCATATTTCATTACAACTATTTTGTCCATGAATCTTCAGTAGGTATTGAAATTTGGAATAAATATAGAACAGGGAAAGGGTGAATAAACTCTGTCTTTGGATCGAAATCAGACTGTCGGCAAAACAAGTTACAGTTGGAATCGAAAGACTGAATGAACGTTATCTGTCTATACAGCTCCATTTTTCCATTCTCTCTCTCTGTCTATACAGCTCCATTTTTCCATTCTCTCTCTCTCTTTCTCTCTCTCTCTCTCTCAGTCTATTTCCCAGTAGAAATAGAAAAATAAGAAGGCATGAATAAAGTGGTTTAGAAAAGAAGGCATGAATAAGGTGGTTTATAGAAGAAAGAAAGTCAGGCAAAACGGCAATTAGCTCAGAATCCGACGACCATATATCGGGCTTCTGTAAATAGTACAGGAAGGGTATGGGGTTTCAGAATCCGACGACCTTATGTCGGACTTCTGTTGCAAAAAGACACCAGTTTGAACAAAGGCGTCTGGAGTGACAGTATATCATTTGAAATCTCACATACAACATGTACTTTATATACAAATATAATTTTACTTTCGGCAGTTAAAGGTGTGAAAACTGCAGGTTAAAGATGTCATAAAGCCATAAAACGTTGTAATTGGAAATAATAATAAAAAAAAGAACTTGTCATGGTTTGGATATACATTAAAAATCACAAATCTTTAGAAACGTGTAATTCGTTCTGTATCGATCTGTATATACGTATTAAATATGATAGAAACTTAATCAAAACCAACTCGCTTCATATACTTCTGCATACGACCCTTTTCTTAATCCGAATTAGCATACGAAAGACGGATTTACCCTAGGGCTCTGTTAACGGTCTCGGGACATGACTTTTCACACCTGTATAAGCAAAGCAGACATAAATCAGTCGGCTCCTCAAAGGGTCTGCTCTGTTTGCTGATGAAATAATATAGATATAATTCTAGGGTTTCTGCGAGGCCAAAAAGAATATGTTCATATACATCACAAAAATTCGCAATAAGGAGTAGAAGGTTAACCGTTCCTGGTGAACTGGTCCTTGTATATACATATGACTATTACGAACCAATCCAATCATCATTTTGAGGTTGTTCTGCAAACATTATTTTGTCAAAATGGCATTTGGAAAATAATTTGGGAAGCGAATAGTATATACTGATGTGACAACTCCCTCAGGAACCCTGTCTGGATCTGATGTGTTTGTCTCTGTCCATTTTATGAAAACCCTGGGCAAACATGGGTTAACCCATAACCATTATTTCGAGGTATGGTCAAAACGTTCTCTGCCCCATTGCACCCGGTTGGTAATTTCTCAAAAACTTAACCCTTTCACCGCCGCAGTCGCATAAATGCACAACGACAAATGTACCCGTCTGATTAGGGACTTCACTATTTGTCTCAATCTCTATTTCTATATAATTATGTGCTTTATTCCTTTGAAATTTGCATTTATTTATCTCATTTCCTTATTTTACTGAATGATTTAACAAACTTGGATTGCAGACGACAATTAGAAAGGGTTAAAACGAACTGGAAGAAAATAAATATTGAAACAGCTCGAAGTTTAACCCTTTGAATGCGAGAAACGAATGGACCGCCACTTGCAAACAATATAGACCCAGATCGGAGAGCCCTCTCATCAGGGTCTGCAATATTGTCATTCAAGCTCTTTGAATAAATTTACAGAAAAGGAGCATTTACTGGAGAAAAGGAAAATTTGGATATTGGGTAATTTGGAACTATCGAGCAAATGTTCTATTTATCACAATGGTTTCAAAATGTTACTTTAACAGAAAGCGTCAAAAGGCGTCAATACAAAGGAATGGGTTAATCCGGAGTATCGCGCAAGACGCCGGAAAATGCCTCACAGGGCATGCTGCAATGCGCGAATCTGTGATTACCTTTGCAAACAGTTTAGATGCATATATTATTAGATATTAACCCATTTGCTCCCAGTGGATTCTTCCATGCCCATATGTTGGATTAGTCTATCTTTTATCTGAGGGATTTCCTATCTGTAAACAGTGTAGACTCTGATCAGACGCCGCATTATGCGGCGTCTGATCAGTGTCTACACTGTTTGCCTACGTCCCATATATGGGATCGTGGGAGCAAAATGGGTTAAGAAACTCCGCGTTGCATCACGATTTAGAAAATAAATTAAAGGAATTCCCTCTCTGAAACATAAGGCAGACCACATTGTTTGCAGACGAACCTTATTTGGCGCCAAAGGAGTTAAGTCTTTGTGAACACGGACTCAGGGTCACTTTCTCATACAACATGTCAGCTATTACAATCATATACATATACCATTTATAGCTCGTGACGTAAACATGCCAATCTAACAGAAGAACAACGTCTATAAGTAATGAGCAAATCAGGGGTAGTATACATCTTATCCCTCATATCGCTCTTTCTTAAATAATGTCTGCTCAAATTAATATCTGGTACAATTTGTGACTACTACCGATTCCATTAAGCTTTTGAGAAACTTTTGACAAAGTGTCAAACAGCTTGGATCTTGATGAGACGCCGAGTTACTCGGCGTCTCGTCTGGATCCTAGTTGTTTGCAAATGCCAGTTAAGTCGAGCATAGCAATATAAGAGTTAAAAAAGATCATTCGCAGAGAAAGAGAATTTCAAAATCGTTTCGTCCCTGAACAAGATCGATTTGTCCCGAAAAGGTTTTGTTCTTTTTTTTCCTGATTATATCGTCTGGGCAAATTGTCTCCATAGTAACGCATTATTGATTCATCCAGCTACGCATGTTTTACCACCATGGGATTTTTTGTCTATGAGTTTCTTTTATTTGAATCTTCATATTTTTCCAATGGTAACCTCTATAAAAAATATGTCTGGGAAACTTCTAAACTTGACAGAAAAAATTCAATACTTGCTGGTTAATTGCATGATACATGATACCCCAACACACATAATGTGTGTATCATGGCCACGGTTAAACAAATACCAAAATAAGTCATATATGGTATTCCCAGTTAACCAATTACCCAACGAATATTCATGCAAGAAATAATGACATCATGAATATATTAATTAGCTGGATTTTTATAATGGTATTTTAAATATGGGAAGTTTTGGCCATGGAAAGAAACTGTAGAATCATATGTATTTATATTATTTCGCTCTTACAGGGATCGATGTTTCTTTTGCTACTCTGTTTGCAAATGCGATAAAAGGCGTGCATGTGTATCTATGTAGCACATGTTTGAATGTATCACCTGACTGAGAATCAAAAGATACATGTGCATACTCAAATACTAAAATCGTCATTTCTCCACCGAACACTATGTTTTGACCATTCTTTAGAATCGTCTCGCAGAGACGATTCTAAAGAGTGGTCACAACATAGGGTTTGGCGGAGGTACAAAGGAGTTATTTATATTATTTCGCTCTTACAGGGATCGATGTTTCTTTGTCTACTCTGTTTGCAAATGCGATAAAAGGCGTGCATGTGTATATATGTAGCACATGTTTGAATGTATCACCTGACTGAGAAATCAAAAGATAAATGTAAGAAATCAAAAGATAAATGTGCGTACTCAGACACTAAAAATCGTTATTTCTCCACCAAACACTATGTTGTGACCACTCTTTAGAATCGTCTCGCAGAGACGATTCTAAAGAGTGGTCACAACATGGGGTTTGGCCGAGGTATAAAGGAGTTATTCTTGAAAATTATTAACGCATCTTATCTGGAGCTCCGTGGCTGGCATCTGAGTGCTATCTATATACTTGATCTCATACAAACGCCCCTTCAAGCATTCGCAAAAACAGATGATCAAGATCCGATGGCTCTGCTGTGCTGGCTTATGAAGATATAATAGAACCTACAAATACTAAAAATATCCTGTGAACATAGTCCAGTAAAAAAACAGCTAATAAATATTCATGATGTCCGTAGTAATTCAACAGGGAAATTGTTAATTCCAATTCAATTTATCTGCCACCTGACAAGAATGAAAATGTATTTTGTTAAACTTAGTCACGTTATCAACAATATACTCGTGTCTACTAAAAGTCTGATCGATTCGTTCAAGCGAGAATTATCTGTACTGACCGAGTAGGTCACTGTTTGACCACATTCGTAACAAATCACATTTGTAATACGTGTTACGAATGTGACCACATTCGTAACACGTGTTACAAATATGATCCGGAAATCGAGCACATAATTCTTTTATGTAACACATTTTGTGACGAATGTGATCGATGCTGATTTTTGATGTGACATGCAATCACATTTGTAACACGTCGAATTTCATACAGAAAAGGAAGCTAAACATGCATGTGCATCATCTCTCATCGCAAAAATGAAATATTGTTCAAATTTTAACAACAAACTAAATATTAACAAAAGAAATGACTAAGGTTTTCTTTCCTAAAGGCATATCATTAGATTTATAGTTGCTAAAACAGTTGGCATAGTGTATTAATTACTCAATTAAAAGCAAATAAAGGAACTAAGAAGTAATATTTATTTAATTATAGGCACACATTAACATCATTGCCTAGGTGCATGTACACGTATATGACAAGTTCTCGTATGAAAAAAGAAAGTCTTCAATATATTTTAGGCAGGTATCCTAAAATATATTATAAGCATGTACATTATATCGTTAAAATGTGGTGTTAAGGTTGTGAAAAGTTGAGACATGACCCTGAAGGAAATATAGTAACATATACAATGATAATCCTATTACTATTATCTATTGAACATTGTCATTCAGGAACTCAACCTGTTACATATGTGATTCTAATGTCAACCCCCATGTCGGACAATCACATTTGTAACACATTTTACCTGTTACGAATGTGATCACATTCGTAAAATATCTGTTACAAATGTGATCCGTTACGAATGTCGTCTAACAGGTCACAATGAAATGTCAAGTTACCAGGCATCTCATCTTGATCCAAGCTTGTTCCAAATGACAAAGAGATCCAGCTTAAAGTCATTTAACCTTTAACTCCATGAATATGTGTGCAAGAAAAACATATGGCATCGTGAATATTAGTTTTTAAGGTTTTTTATCACGGCATAATGAACAAGCGATTTATTACCTCAACAGAAACTGTAGAACGACATTTATATTACTTTAACCCTTTCCCTGATGAATACTCATGTAGGAAATAATGACGTCATGAATATTAATAAGATTTTTTTTTATAATGGCATATGAACACAGGACATTTTGGCTCAGGCAGACGCTGTAGAATCATATCTATATTACACCATAAGCAAACAGAATAGACCCTGATCAGACAGATCCTATAGGAGCCGTCTGATCTGGGTCTACTCTGTTTACTGATGCGTCAAAATGCGCTTACGTAAGGAAAAGGGTTAAAAACAAACAGAACGGACCCTGATAAGACGGTTCCTACAGGAGCCGTCTGATCTTGGTCTACTCTGTTTGCAAAAGCGTTTCATTGCGCATCCGTTGAGTACAGGAAAAATAGAAATGTCGAGACATACGTATTACACGTTAATGATATGTGCTTTCTTGAATGGCTTCTACAGTCACTCATGCCTGGAACTTCAAAGTCTGGCTTCGCAGCAACATACTTATCAGGTCAAATGATTGTGTCATATATCCATTCACGTGGACATTTTCGAATACTCTGATGCTTTGCATGAAGGTTGGCGAGGGAAATTTGCTATTTTTGCCAACTTTAAAGATGTACTGTGCTCATGTTTTTGCAAAACAAAATTACTTCAGACTAGGAATCTGTGTGACTTGAAACTAACTTATGGCTAAAGCGCATATCTGGGAAATATGTGTTTGAATCAGAAACAAGAGAACACAGTTTTACCACGGACACCAACGGAAACCAGCGGAAACACGTCCGCCATTCATCGAACTCTGTCGTAAAAATCAATGTGTAGTGTGTACCCTGCGTAATCGATGTACATGGAGGGGTTAATTTTTACACAGTAGACATTCTCTTTTCGTGTTTGTCCACTTTCGACTGACCCAAATGAGTTATATTATTGTGAACATCCAATTAATATCCATAGTGTTATTCTGAAAGTGGAGAATGGCCGAACGTGTCCGTTGATTTCCGTGCCATCCAGGAAGTTTTTCATTTCTTAAAAAGTCGGCGGTTTTCAGTTAATTTTTAGCTGAATATATATAAACTGTTGGGTAAATGGGTTGTAAGCATTATTTTAATGATATGAACATGTGTATAACACTTGGTGTTGATTGATTTATACGAATATGGGCAGAATGTAAATTTAAGAATAAATCCCACAAAACATGCATACCGTAAAGACCCATCTAAAGAGACCACCAAAATGAAACATAATTATGAATCTTACCCTTTTCCTCCATAACTACGCCTTTCTACGCCTCTGTAATAGTCACTTTATGAAACCATTGTGATAAATAGAGCATTTGCTCCTATAGGAGCAAATGCTCTATTTATCACAATGGTTTCAAACTACAACATTCTAAAAAATTCCATTTCTCTAGTTAATGCTCCTTTTCGACAGATTTATTCAAAGAGAGTGTATCTAAAAATAGCCTATGAGGTAATGGGTTAAAGCCAGATGGAAGCTTAACTTCTTCCCTGTTCTAGGCTTATTCCAAATTTCAATACCTACTGAATATTCATTAACAAAATAGAAATATGGAAAGTGGAACATTGTAGACATTTTAGAAAGCAAAGAAACAGATCTATCAAATTCTATTAGCAAACAGAGCAGAACCTGATCTCCTAGAGGAACCGTCAGGTCTTGGTCTGCTCCGTTTGCAAATGCGTGAAAACACGTTTATATGAGGGAAAGGGTTAATGCAAGACAGCATTTATACGGAAGCAACAATCTATTTAATTGAAATAGAACAGAAGTCAGGCTGGAAATTGGCAATGACACAGGACAATGCACAGCAACAAACTTGAATCACAAGTGAAATGTGCGCTCACATACGGTATTCTTAGAACTGTTCATTGCCTGTTCCACGCCGAAATCATTTAGGCCACTACGACACTAGAAGGTCGCGCAATGCCAACGGATGAAGAACATAATGAAACTCTACAAACACCACTTCAGAGCAAACGAAAAGAGTTATCGTACACGCATATCATACTATATATCAACATAGCTGCGCCGTTAAACCGAAACAACTAAAACTCATCAAAAACAAAAGGCAAGATGTGGCGCCATAACGTAAGACAATGCATAACACCATAAAATGCCTTATTGAAAAGTATATTCATTCATTCATTCCGCGCACTTGCAAACAGTAGACCCAGAACCTATAGGAGCCGTCTGATCAGGGTCTGCTCTGGTTGCTTTTGACATGATATAGATCTGATTCTACACTTTCTTTTTCAAGCAACACATGTCCTTGAGTAGTTCACATTATAAAAGTTTGGTTAATAAATATTCATGATATCAATATTTCTTTCATGAATATTGAACAGGGAACGTATTAACAATAATACAAATTTGATTCTACAGTTTCTGCCAAGGCCACACATTTCTCAGTTCATGCACGTATGCCATTTACAGAAACCATTTAATCATTATTAATAAACCCATTACCTTACATGAATATTCTCTAGTTATAGGTTTAGTCAAGTGATGAAGGTATGCATATGTAATTAGTCAAGTCGAAACCGCTATCATCGTTCAAACTAATCATATCATTTCGCTATCGGCGACCTGACTCACAATTGCAAAACAGCTTGGATCCAGATGAGACGCCGAGTAACTCGGCGTCTCATCAGGATCCAAGCCGTTTGATACTCGGTCAGTGTATTCTCTGAAGCTTGTTCGAAGACGAAAATAGCTAGAAATTTCTCAAAATCAGAGTTTGGGTAGATTTTATCATTTTTCAGCATGATGATGGTTGAAACTTTTGATGACACCTATCAGTCTGGGGGAAGACACTCTATTGCAACAATTATAATTTAATTCACTCAATCTATTTCACTATCCTTTATAATACGTCTACCAGTTGCTTACAGTAAATATAAATAAAAGGTAAAAATTCTCTCTTAAAGAGATAGAAATCCGTGTCTTAACCCATTCCCCCATATTGACGACTTTTGACGACTTTGTAAAAGTCACTTTGTGAAACCATTGTGGTAGATAGAGCATTTGCTCCTATATGAGCAAATACTCTCTTTATCACAATGGTTTCAAAGTACAAAATTTAAAAAAAAAACCTTTCTCTAGTTAATGCTCCTTTTCGATAGATTTATTCAAAGAGGTTGTATCTAACTAAAAATAGCCTATGAGGTAATGGGTTAAAGTCAGGTAGTAGCTTAATGCAAGACGAAAGTTATACAAAAAGTATTTTATTTCATTTATCATTTCATGAAAAAGGGTCGGGCCACAAGTTCGACCAACATTAGTTACGACCCTCCCCTTACAACTTTCTACAGTAAGTGTGTCACATGAAACAAAACACATGAAACATAAAATTAATAATGCATCAGCTATTCTCAGCCCTCTACCCGATATATCACCATCTTTTAATAAACAACGACTTCACTGAACTTCCATTAACTTACTATTTATAATGGTACATGGACGAAATAGTGTTTACCATGGCAGGACATGTAGAAATATAATACTTTTTCCGTAAGTAATCAAGCTAATATAGTAGACCATGATCAGAGGACTCCTAATGGAGCTGTCTGGCCAGGGTCTACTCTGCCTTAGAGATATGAGAAGTCCTCTCTATCAGGTAAATGGCTAAGATGAATATACTTCTCATTTGCGACAGAGGCAGAGTAGACCAATATCGGCCGTCTGATCAGGGTATGCTCTATTTGCTTATGATATAATATAGATATGATTCTACAGTTTTTGTGGGAACAAAGCATTTCCTTGGAAAAGTTCACATTATAAAACTTCAGCTAATAGATATTCACGATGTCATTATTTCTTACATGAATACTGAACAGTGAGAGGGTTAACCCTTTCACCGCCGCAGTCGCATAAATGCACCACGACAAATAGTGCAGTCCCAGATCAGACGCCGCCTTTTCAAGGCGGCGTCTGATCAGGGACTTCACTATTTGTCTCAATCTCTATTTCTATATGTGTGCTTTATTCCTTTGAAATTTGCATTTATCTATCTCATTTCCTTATTTTACTGAATGATTTAACAAATTTGGATTGCAGATGACAATTAGAAATTTGGCACCGAAAGGGTAAGGAAACTGCCTGTTTCTAAAGTAACAAATTCCAATGTATAATGTGATCACTTTCAGGGGCGTAGCTAGCGATACGCACTTACGCACGTGCGTAACATCAATCTGAAAGGTGAAAACATTATTATGGCAAAAATTGACCAAAAATCGAAGACTAAGGGGGATGGGGTAGACTTTGATAAATGTTGTCTTGTCATGTAAGCTTTAACCCATTCCCTCATATTGACATCTTTTGACGACGCTGTAAAAGTCACTATTTGAAACCTTTGTGATAATACAGCATTTGCTCCTATAGGAGCAAATGCTCTAGTTATCACAATGGTTTCAAAACTACAAAATTCTAAATTTTCTCGTGGGGAGCATGCCACTGTGCGTTCATCATTACATTTGGATTCAGCTACGCTCCCTGCTTTGCATGGATTCTGTTGAATACACTTTACATCGTAATAATGAATATGTCAAACATGACCGTAGTTGTTTCTAAAACATATGCTTTAATGTCCTTTACTACAAACATGTAATTCGAGTGTCGAAAACACGTTTGAAATCTTTCATTTGAAAAGATTACCCAAAATGCAAAAGGCACAGACCTTAGTAACGGGTATGGCCATCTGGCGCACCAATGACTGCGAAGATTCTGCGCCACATACTTTTGCATATGCATCTGAAGTTGCACTTAGCACGAGAAGCAATTATATTCTATTTAAAAAATGTTTTATGTTTTAAACAGGTCCTCGATGCCGGTCCCAGCCTGTTAAGTCTCGAACCATCCTGCTTGAGACAAATATACTAGACAGGCGTTGCATGTTGTACATTTTTTGTAAATGCAAATCATGAAGATTAAAATAAATATTCAGACTAGTGTATAGTTTATAATCAAACTTAAACTCCAAGAATAGTTAGTTATATTGGTGGTGTAAAGCAAGTACTATTCATTCAGAAAAATAACATTCGTGTAGATTAACGGAGACCCATAACCTTGGGCATATTCTTCTTGGCCCTTTAAGTGCAAGGGAAAAGGGTCACTTATGTTTTTGCAAACATTGCAGACCCCGATGAGAGTGTTCCCATCTGTATCATCGAGTCTACACTGTTTGTCATGTTAGACATTTTGGAAAAAAAGCGACGGTTAAGCTTGCCCTGTTTGAATTTTGGAATACATGTACTCCATTTGAAAAATCAATTGTGAAAGGATTAACCCTTTACTCCATGAATATTCATATAAGAAATAATGACATCATAAATATTAATTCGATTTGTTATAAAGTGCATGGGTTCAGGAAGTATTGGTATGACAAAAAAACTGTAGAATCATATCTATATCAGATCGTAAGCAATCATAGGAGACCATGATCAGAGGGCTCCTATAGGAGCCGTCTTATCTGGATCTACTCTGTTTGCAAAGGCGTAGAAAGACGTATTTATGGAGAATAGGGTTAAAAGGAGTTTTATGAGCATGGCCTTGATCATCAGACATCATATATATGCTAGGAAACACATAAGATATGCGAATTTTGGTTAAGCAAATCATTTGGGATTAGGAATTCTATTTATCTAGTGCAAGAATACATTTTGTAGATATGATATGAAACATTAACGGACGGTACAATTTGGTTTATTTGTCGATTTATAATAATGATATACGTTTTATTCATAGCATCGCCATTAAAGGTATGCATTATTTACACACATGCAATAGAATAGTTCATACCATAAACTGTATGTCTTAAATTCTGTTATTGAAGCCATAAAATACAACAGATTTTTAAAAATGCGGAATAATTTATACCCTAGTCATTCAAAACATGGCGTCACACCAGTTAAAATACTTAGAGTAACCCATTCCCTCATACTGACGACTTTTGACGCCTCTGAAAAAGTAACCTTTTGACACCAATTGTGATAAATAGAGTATTTGCTCCATAGGAGCAAATGCTCTATTTATCACAATGGTTTCAAAACTACACAATTCTAAACAAATTCCTTTTCTCTAGTAAATTCTGTTTTTCGGTAGATTTATTCAAAGATGTTGGGTCTTAAAATAGCCTATGAGGGAATTGCTTAAATTAAGCTAAACTGCAGAACCAAGGCACGGATCTTCCATATCATATTCCCGCGATGAGCTTACCGTGATCTTTATGCGTTACAGTGTCCAACATAAAGTTTATTCCTGAGCTATATATGGATTGAGCTTAATGCAGTCTTAAAGTTGTCCTAATTATTTTGCTATCATATGAAAATTATTTGTTTCGATAAACGTAAATAAACGATTAGCAATATCCGTGACATGGTAATGAGAAATATGTCTTTATTTATATATAGCTAAACCCCCCTAAACCGGTCGTTCATATTAGTAAAATATCGATCTTGGAGAAAGGCGGCAGCTTAATGCAGGGTAAAAGTTATGCAGAAAGCTCTTATAAAAGCTTTATGCATGACTTTCACCCTGCATTAGGCAGCCACCTGTCTAGAAGAAACCAATTTTTTTCTTCTAGAATTAGATGGGTTTTACTGTATAGGCAAAATTGAAACATCCAAACTAGAATTATCTAGTCTAACTCTTTCGCTGCCAGTGGCGAATTAGTGGCAATCACCTATACAAACAGCTTGGGTCCAGATGAGATGGCGAGGAATTTCTATCCGGATATCTTATTTATGTTTATGGCCCATGAAAGGGTAAATCCAATTATAGAACTCCTTAGAATATACTTTTAACAACTAACTAAGACCTTAATTTGAAAACTTTTCATATAATACGCCACCTTTAACATCAATTTAATTATTGTAATAAAATATAAAGTAAGGATATTTTTGTCATGGCGAAAGGAAGTGAATCTCCAAATCTTTAACGTATATGCGAACAAAAACAAAAGCAGACCCTGATCAGACAACTCTTACAAGGGTTTTCTCATATTGGTTATGGCCTAAACAAAACGTATAGGCACCAAATGTTAAAGCTTTTGGGATATCATGCGAGAAACAGACCCAGAGGTTATAAAACGTCTGAGTCTGCATTTATTCTCAAGTATCTGACCAATCAGATGTTTGGAAATGATCACAAACTCAGGCAAACTGTTTTATAGCATCGAGACCGGGACTTCCTCTGATGTAAGTATGTTTAGCATTGCTTGAAACAAAAGTTGAGTTTGCGAACATCTTTCGGAGGATTTGACTCAGAGATTATAAAAATATTCTCTAGCTCACGCTCAAACGTGTGACTGGTTAAGTTTTCAGCAAACTTAAAATCAGACCAATCAGATACATGAAAATGAAAAGGAACTACACTTTTGTTTGCCGTTTGTAACAATATATTTTGGGTAAAAGCTTACTCCTCTGATAGCTTTCGTAATCTCTATTCATGGCAAAAGTAGAATGGGTTATTTAGTTATACAGTAAACCCCGTCTGAACCGGAATTCTAGTAGAATTTTGATACTTTTAGGCATGTGGCTGCTTAATGCAGGGTCAAAGTCGTGCAAAAAGCTTCTAGAGGAGCTTTTTGCATGACTTGCACGCTACATTGAGCTGCCACCTGTTTCAAAGACAGATATTTATATTAAAATTGAACGTCCGGTTTAGAGGGTTTTACTGTAATACATGGATATCAGACACAACCGCCGCTTAGTAACATATCATTTATTAATTTCCTCCGAGTAATAAACTACATTATCTTTCCCGTGAATAACATTTCTGTAATATTTCCTTCAGCTCTTTGCACGTAATTAATTCTTGCCAAATATGTCATTTATTATAAATTCCATAACTATATCTCCAATATATATGTTTTCGTATCAAACATGCTATTAAAAGCGTTTCAACAGTTTTGATTAAGATAAGACGCAGCGGAACTGTGCGTCTTTTACACACGTGATATAGGATTAACCATTAAAGTGTTTACGAACTTACGTGAGTTACGTTCACGCATTCAAAGACGAATGTCTGGGGCAGCATTTAAAGACCGAGCATAAAACATGTTAATTGCGAAGCGACAAATTTATGGCATATACTAGCCCGCTGTATCAAATTGTAAAACAATGTCAGTTAAGGACATTAGCCCAGCCTTTAGCCCCTTTAGCTGGTAGAGAATAATTACTACACTTTTGCAAACAGTGTAGATCCAGATCAGACAGCTCCTGCTCATGGGATGACATAGATCTGGTTCTAAATTTATTTTCTGCCCTAGTCAAAAACGTATATACAGTAAAACCTCTCTATAACGACCACTAAATTGTGTTAATTAGTTGGTATTTTGGGCAGGTGGTTGCTTAAAGCAAGGTGGAAGTAAAACAGAACGTTCCTATTGGAGCGTTCTGTTTTACTTTCACCTTGCTTTAAGCATCCACCTGCCTTTAACAAAAAATACTTGATGAAATGTAGTGGTCGTTATAGAGAGATTTAACTGTATCACTATAAACGTTAACCGATTCCCTCATATTGACGACTTTTGACGACTCTGTAGAAGTCACTTTCTGAAACCATTGTGATAAATAGAGCATTTGATCCTATAGGAGCAAATGCTCTATTTATCACAATGGTTTCAAACTACCAAATTCTAAAAAAAATCCTTTTCTCTAGTTAATGCTCCTTTGTGGTAGATTTATTCCAAGAGGTTGAATCTAGAAATAGCCTATGAGGTAATGGGTTAAGCTAATAAATATCTATCAGGTAAATTTCTAATTAACAAGCTTACCTTGTCATTGACGAGGTTATCTGTCATTCTCTTCTCCTGGTCCAGTTCTTGCTCTACTAGTTTAATGTGTTCCTCTTTCCTGTAATACAATACAAGTATTAAACATTTCCCCCATAAATACGCCTTTCTACTCTTCTGTAAAAGTCACTGGTTGAAACCATTGTGATAAATAGAGTATTTGCTCCTATAGGAGCAAATGCTCTATTTATCACAATGGTTTCAAACTACAAAATTCTAAACAAATAATGTTCCTTTTCGGTAGATTTATTCAAAGTGGTTAGATAAAAAAAAATAGCCTATGAGGGAAATGGTTTATATACAATATAAGCAGAGAATATATCAACACTGAAACTAAGAAAGGTTATCAACTCATCCTCAAGGACATATAATAATACAACAGGACCATGTTGGCCCTATATGACTCATTTGATCTTTTGCGTAAAATATCATTCCTGCCTTATTTAACTTATTTAACCCAGAGTAGATTAAGATCAGATAGCTCCTTTACGAGCAGTCTGATCACTGTCCGCTCTATTTGCCTATGAAATTATCATAGATCCGATTCCACAGTTTCATAACTATATCGCCATACATAAATACTTGAATTGCTCTGATCTAATATTTCGACCACTAAGGACCTTTTTCAAAGATTATCATGATTTTATGGCTGAATGCATGTAACAAAAATGTGACGTGTATTTTGACATGATAATCTTTGAAAAAGGCCCTTAGTGGTCGAAATATTAGATCAGAGCAATTCAGGTATTTATGTATTATATTAATTCCCTATTTTGGAATATTTTCTTCATTGTATATCGCCATAGTCAAAGTCTCATATATTTATTATAAACACAATAGCTCAAAAGCTATTGCCCAGGTCAGGCTATCGGGCAAACAGTCATACAAACAGTCAGAACGATAGATAAGCAGCTAGGCAAAACAATATTTCGCGTCAAAATAGTACGTGGCCTAACACATTAGCCTTAACCCATTTCCTCCTAGGCTATTTTTAGATACAACCTCTTTGAATAAATCTACCGAAAAGGAGCATTAACTAGAGAAAATGAAAATTTTAGATTTTTGTAGTTTGAAACCATTGTGATAAATAGAGCATTTGCTCCTATAGGAGCAAATGCTCTATTTATCACAATGGTTTCACAAAATGACTTCTACAGAGTCGTCAAAAGTCGTCAATATGAGGGAATGGGTTAATGTTCAAGTAATAAAATGTAAACGTGAAAAAAAGTTTTAGCAATCTTGGTGACCATTGCTGTTCAATACAACCATATAGGAATAGCGTTGTATCCTTATTCTGACATAACATGACTGATATTTTCAAACAGTTTGGATCCAGATGGGAAACTGAGTAACTCGGCGTCTCATCAGGACCCAGTCTATCTGCTTTACACTTGTTCAATTTGAGCTGATATCATTTTTGTCAGTGTGGAATAATAGTTAACATAGTTTCCTTTTCTTAAGTAACATTCGCCGAACGATAAAGTATTTGGAAGTACAGTAAGACCCAGCTAATGCGACCACCTTACAGAGGTATAATTCTGGTTGCTATATGCAGGTGGTAGCTCCTGGAGGAGCTTTCTGTATTACTTTTGTCCTACATTAAGCAACCACCTGCTTATAAAGACACACATGATTATTCATTAAGTGGTCGCATTTGAGGGGTTCTACTGTATATATTTGCTGAATAGTTTATAATACAGTTCAGAGGTCCAGATAAGATTAAATTAAAACATTTTCAAGAATAACTTCTTTATTTCTCCACCAAACCCTATATTGTGAATGTGACCACTCTTCTAGACGACTCTAAAGCGTGGTACATGTAACAACATAGGGCTGTGTGGAGAAATGACAATTTTAGTATTTGCAGCTCTGACAGTTACTCGGAAGTATAATATATGGCTTTTCTCCATCGGACAATATATCCAAATTACCAATGCTGAAGTGAATTCTAGCAAAAACGATCTTGACGAATATTCGGAAAAGTGTTCAGTACAACTTTATAGGAATAACGTTTTATCCTTATTCCGACATGACTGATATTTTCAAACAGCTTGGATCCAGATGGGAAACTGAATAACTCGGCGTCTCATCAGGACCCAGTCTATCTGCTTTACATTTGTTCAATTTGAGCTGATATCATTTTTGTCAGTGTGGAATAAAAGTTAACATAATTTCCTTTTCTTAAGTAACATTCACCGAAAGATAAAGTATTCGGAAGTACAGTAAGCCCCCGCTAATGCGACCACCTAAAAGAGGTATAATTCTGGTTGCTAGGTCCAGGTGGTAGCTTAATGCAGGACGAAAGTAATGCAGAAAGCTCCTGGAGGAGCTTTCTGCATTACTTTTGTCCTACATTAAGTAACCACCTGCTTATAAAGACACACATGTTTATTCATTAAGTGGTCGCATTAGAGGGGTTCTACTGTATATATTTACTCAATAGTGTACACTACAGTTCAGAGGTCCAGATAAGATTAAATTAAAACACTTTCAAGAATAACTTCTTTATTTCTCCACCAAACCCTATGTTGTTACATGTACCACTCCTCGAGGCGACTCTAAAGAGTAGTAACAACATAGGGTTGTGTGGAGAAATGACAATTTTAGTATTTGAGTACGTGGATGACTTGGTGGAGAAATGACAATTTTTAACCCTTCTCCTGCTGAATTTTAAAACACATTTCTCCTTCTTTACCCATGCCCTGTTGTATAATTACATATATCTTCACTGTGTACAAGTATTTCGCTGTGCAATCACTGCTGTGGAGTTCACTGGTTGCACAATCAACTTGTAAATAGTGCAGACCCTGATGAGACAGCTCCTGCAGGAGCTGTCTCATCTGGGTCTTCACTATTTACAGGTAGGTATATTGACGTGAATAGCAAGCGAAGAGTTAGTATTTGTAGCTCTGACAGTTACTCGGAAGTATAATATATGGCTTTTCCCGCTCCAAATTGCCAATGCTGAACTGAATTCTAGCAAAAAAGATCTTGACGAATATTCAGGAGAGTCGCCAATATGATAGTGCTTGTTCTTTGCCCCTCTGCTTTAGAATCCAGCCTTAGTAAGCCTTTGCGAACGGGGCAGGTCCATATAAGACGCGTCACGTTGCATGCTGCATGATCAGGGTCTGACGTGTTTGCTATTTTATTCTCTATTCTATATTTCGTAAATATGATGGTAGAATTAACTTAAGAATTATAATAGTCGAAGTCTTGCTTGAATATTCATTAGCTAAAGTATTTAACCCTTCCTTAAGTACGTATTTCTTCGCCTTTGCAAACAGAATAGACACAGATCAGACGGTTCCTATAGGAGTCGTCTGGTCAGGGTCTGCTCTGTTTGCCCATGATATAATATAGATCTGATTCTACAGTTTCAGCCATGGCCAAATAGTTCTATGTGCATGTGCACTTATAAGAAATAATCTAATTAATGTCCATGACGTCATTATTTCTTACTTTCAACTTTCAAGGTACATATTACTTTTCTTTTGCTGTTTGTTTTTCTTCAGAAACTGACATAATTCCAACCAGGTTGTTAGACCCTGCTGGGGCGCTTGAATACTTGGGAGTCTAAGTTGGATCCAAATGACGGACAGATGGACGGACGGACGATGTGTCAACTATATGCTCCCCTACACTCACTCAAGATTTTTCCGGGGGGGGGGACAAAAATATGCACATGTTCAGAGGGGTCACCACCATAACCCTTTACTTCATGAATATTCATCTAAGTAATAATGACATGAATATTAATTAGATTAGTTTTTATAAGGATTTACGTAAATAACACAGGATTTTATAAGGATTTACGCAAATAATACTGTTTGGCCATGGAAGAAACAGATTCAGATCTATATTTTCAGAAGCAAACAAAGCAGACCACTCTGATCTGGATCTACTCTGTTTGAAAATGCATCGCTGTCAGGTAAATAGTTAAAAGTACATCTGTCCTACAGAAAAAGGGTCTGGCGACATTCTTCGTTACTACAAAGAACATAAAATGTTACTCTGGTATATAAGCTATTTGTACAAGCCACAAATCATTCCTCGGTAACGTATTTTGTCCATCGATCTTCCTATTAGTGGCCATGTATCACATAAAACAACCGAGTTCCGAATCAAAACCATTCATATTTTATGTTTTTATTGGATAAGACAAATGTGTTCCGAGTCCCAAACATAACACCCTGTAATTTAAACGTAGTCCCGAGACAAATAAAAAGTTTGATTAATGGTGCCCTAAATCACAGGAATCGGCAACAAAACAGATTGAGAACGTTTTTCATATCCCCATTATTCGTGCGCAGCAAACAAACTAAATCAGAGTCCTTTTAACCTCTTTCTCCATGAATATCCATGTAAAAATAATGACATCCATGTAAAAATAATGACATCCATGTAAAAATAATGACACCATGAATATTAACTAGTTTCATTAATAAAATGTGATCACAGAAAATGTCTGCCGGGCAGAAACTGTAGAATCAGATCTATTATAATTCAAAGGGCAAATAGAGCAGACTCTGATCAGACGGCTCCTACAGAAGCCGTCTGATCTGGGTCTTCTCTGTTTGCAAAGATAAACAACCTGAATCAGAGTCCGTTTAACCCTTTTCTCTCCATGAATATTCATTTAAAAATAATGACATCGTGAATATTAACTAGATTTTCATTACATGTAATAACATGTGAACACAGAAATTGTCTGTCAGGCAGAAACTGTAGAATCAGATCTATTATAATTCAATAAGCAAACAGAGCAGACCCTGATCAGACGGCTCCAACAGGAGCCGTCTGATCTGGGTCTACTCTGTTTGGAAAGGCATTATAATTGGTATTTACGTAGTAGTATATGGTTAATCTTTACGCGTCTGTTTGTTCGAAATTTTATTTATATCCTTGTTTTCGTGGCATACGCTTAGACAACAGATAGTTGCCAATAATGGCTTTTTGACATTTTTGTATTAATGCTTATTGTTACATATTTTATTCTTACTTTGCTAAGTAATTGCCGATATGTAAGAAGATTGCCAGAATGTCTAACAGTCAGAACCGGAACGCCAAGTTATCCCTTAGTATTATATCTGTTTTTACCCTTTCCCTGTTCTATGTTTAATTCAAATTTCAATACATACTGAATATTCATGGACAAAATAGTTATAATAAATGTGGACCATTGTAGCCATTTTAGAAAGTAAAGAAACATATCTTTCAAAGTTAGTCAGCAGACAGAACATACCCTGGTCAGACGGCTCCTAGATATGGGTCCACTCTGTTTGCAAATGCATGAAAACGCGTTTATATGAGGGAAAAGAGAGGGATATAACATGTTTGCATTTGTCACAAGCTTACAAGCAATTAACCATTTACATCAATACGTTTTTGATGCCTTTGCAAACAAAGTAGACCAATAGCAGATGGCTCCTGTAGGAGCCGTCTGATCATGGTCTACTCTAATTGCTTATAGAATAATATCTGATTCTACAGATTTTACAGATTCTGTCAGAGCAAACATAGCTCTTGTTCATGTAAAAGATTAAACTAATTTATATTCATCCATACATTATTTCTTACATGAATATTCATGAAGTAACGGGCCAACAAGCTGTATGCACAATTGATGTCAGTGGTGCAATGGTTCTGTATGATTGCATTTGTTATCAAAAGTCTTGGAAAGGTTTCATTTTTGTTATTTTTCAGCAAAATTAAAGGATGGGTAAAAGCTATTAGGTTTTTGGTATGGACTATTTTACTTGACCCTTTCCTTGTTCTATATTTATTTGAATATTCATGAACAAAATAATTATAATGAAATATGGTATGGAGGGTGTTACATTGTAGCCATTTTAGAAACTAAAGAAGCTGATCTATCATATTCCATTAGCAAACAGAGCAGACCCTGATCGGACGGCTCCTATAGGAGCAATCTGATCTGGGTAATCTCTGTTTGCAAATGCGTGTTAAGGCATTTATACATGTACGAGGGAAATGGTTAATGCTTAAACCCATTTGCATCATGTATTATTCTTGTAAAAAATAATGACATTGATTATGTGCATTTTAACCCATTCCCTCGTAGGCTATTTCTAGATCCAACCACTTTGAATAAATCTACCGAAAAGGAGCATTAACTAGGGAAAAGGAAATTGTTAGAATTTTGTAGTTTGTAACCATTGTGATAAATAGAGCATATGCTCCTATAGGAGCATATGCTCTATTAATCACAATGGTTTCAACAGGTGACTTTAACAGAGGCGTAGAAAGGCGTATTTATGGAAGAAAGGGTTAATAATTGTATGTGAAAAGAACCTTTTAGCCATGGCAGAACATGTAGAATCAGATCTATATCATTCCATAAGGGGACAGAGCAAACTCTGATCAGGATCAGACGGCTCCTACAGCAGCTGTCCAATCTGGGTCTATCCTATTTGAAATGTGTAAAAGGGTACATCTATGACATATGGGTTACACATTTGCAAAATGAATAAATTACCTTGGTCAGTCTCGTGTTTATCTCTTTTCTCAATAGATGCAACTTTTTATGCCTTTTCAAACAGAGTTGATCCAGATCAGTAAGCTGATATAGGAGTTGTCGGATCAGGATCAGCTCTGTTTTCCTATTGAGTAACATGATCTAGATTTGATTCTACTGGGTTTTTTTTCAAACATTTTGAAATTCATTATTTAATGTATTCTAAAGTTTCATTAAAGTTTTTTTTCTTATATATATGAGTATTCATGAAATACAATAATATCCCTCAAAACCAGATTTCTAGTAGAGAAGAACTTAGATATTTCAGGCAAGTGGTTGCTTAATACAGGGTGAAAGTACATGCATAAAGTTCATAGAGGAGTTTTCTGCGGGACATTCACCCTACATCAAGCTGTCACCAGTCTCCAAGACCGATATTTATACTAAATTATAATCTGGGTCTACCATTTTTACTGTATTTGCAAATGTCAGTACCCTCGTTTCACGTACTTAACAGGCTACAGAAGCACATATTAGCATCACTTTTTTCTTGTAGGAATCATGATTAAGATATATTAACCCTTTACTCCATGAATATTCATGTAAGAAATAATGACATAATTATTATTAATAAGATTTATTGCTATACTAGGACATTGACACAGGAAGTTATGGCCATGGCAGAAACTGTAGAATCATATCTGTATTATATCATAAGCAAACAAAGTAGACCCTGATCAGACGGCTCCTATAGGAGCCGTCTGATCTGGGTCTATTCTGTTTGCAAAGGCATAGAAAGGCGTTTTTATGAAGCAAAGGGTTAATGTCAATTATAACCACATATTTATTTCGTTATTGCATTAAATATAAAATAAGAATATTTATTTTCATGGATTAAGAAAAGAATGTCAAACCTACTGGTAAATTAAAAGCAAACAGAGCAGACCCTGACCAAATTGCTCCTACAGTTATCTGATCGGGATCTTCTCTGTTTGTAAAAGCATCTAAATGCAAAATGCGTGTATATCATTCAGGTAAAGAATTACAATTCATCAGTTCATCACATTTTCATAGTTTTCGTGATTGTTATCATCATCAACAACAACAACACCATCATCATCATCAAGCACAAATAAGAACATTCAAGTATTCCTGGGATTCTGAAACCACCAAATTGACCGGAAAGAAGGAGATTGGTTTTTCTCAAACCAAGTTTGCTCTTTGTGCACAAAAATAAGATCTGGGACATAGTGGTCATGGACGTCTGTTTTATGTGTTTGTTTGTTCTCGTCTGGCTGTCTGCCTGCCCGTCTCATTGTCTTTAACATCAACCTTGGTCATAACATTTGTACTTTAGAATTCTTACATATCATATACTCATTTTACGAAATTTCAATAGTTTATATGTCTTAAGTCAAACTGGCTGCCATTTTGTGCCCAGGATTTGTGCACATCTTGTTGTCTTAATAGTTATAGTGCGAGTATACGATAAATTATACTTATTCCTCTCAAAGATCATTCTAGTTCATAGCTGTTCAAAGTTATTTTAAGAATATTTTCGAAACTTGATAAGTTGGTCATCATCGTCATTTAACCCTTTCCCTCATATAAAAGCATTTTCACGTATTTGCAAACAGAGTAGACCCAGACTCCTATGAGAGCCGTCTGATCAGGGTCTTTTCTGTTTGCTAATGGACTTCGATAGATCTGTTTCTTTACTTTCTAACATGACTACAGTTTTCCCCTCCCATATTCCATTATAAATATGCTGTCCATGAATATTCATTAGGTATGAACATTGCGATTCCATGAATATTCAGTAACTGAATTGATTTCTCTCATGACTTATGAAAACACAAACTTTTGACAATGACAGCAATTGTATTTATAGATCTGTCAATCTATATCATTCCATAAGTAAACAAAGCAGACTCAGATCAGAAGGCTCCTAGAGGAGCCTTCTGATCTGGGTCTACTCCGTTTGCAAATGCGTCAATATGCGTCTCTCGCAGGTAAAGATCTAACATAATGGTGTCTCAAAACCATCATAAGATCGTCTTTGCAATAATGATCTTTCTTATGCTTACAAAGTGCAAATACTCTAATGACCAAGATCTCAGAATAGTTCTACCGTTTTGCATGCATGCATTAGCTTGATAGCATATGCTCGTTACCACCTATACAGCCCACAGTGACATAAAGTGGAACTTAATTGCATTTTTCGTCCCTTAATGTCCACGTTCGGAAGTGTCTATATCCGAATTCTGTCAGCACATCAAGAAGAAATTACCGGTCTCTATCAAGTGCAGGGCTTTTTCGATTTCCATGGTGATATTTAAAGACACTGGCCGACGTCATGGGGAAAATATATGTAATCGAGCATGCGCATACATGGTGTACCTAAATCAGTGATTTTCTTTTCCCATAATTTCCACTATTGTAAACAGTCCATTCCCTGATCATGCGCTGTATTTCTGACCCAATCTGTGAAATGGGTCTACATTATCTAGGAAAGTGCACATATCTAGGAAAGCGGGCACTATTCACTGCTGATCTGGTATACATTGTTTACAATGCAATTATTGCATTGTAAACAATGTATACAAGATCAGCAGCCGAAACAACGACTGGTCAGGGTCTATACTGTCACTCATCAGAATTTGTAGTAATTTGTTTTCTACAATGTAACCAGCTGTCCAAGCACGGGTGACCATGGGTAACAAAACAAAACATACAGCAAAACCCCTCTAATGCGACCACTTAATGAACAAACATGGATGTCTTCATAAGCAGGTGGTTGCTTAATGCAGGACGAAAGTTATGCAGAAAGCTCCTATAGGAGCTTTCTGCATAACTTTCGTCCTGCATCAATCTACCACATGCCTTTGCCATTGTGAATTATGCCCTTTTTTGCTGGTCGCATTACAGGGTTTATACTGTATTCAATCTTCTATAATTACCACTCCTGCAAATAAATATCCCAACCCTTACATTGCTGAATTTTCAAATGGACTTTTCCACAATTCAAACAGATCAAGCTTACAGTGAATATTTAGGGACTTTTCCAAAGACAAATGTAACATGACAAACAGTGCAGACTGTGATGAAAGGTCTCCTCCAGGAGTTCCTCGGCATCTTATCTGGACCTAAGCTGTTACCGAATTCGACTATGGTCGCGAACGGTATGAGAAGTGTTAAAGAACAACTCGAGTGTTAGAATTAGAACAAATAAAAGAATAACCATCGCTACAAAGACCATCAGATTCCGGGTGGTTATGCTCTTCAACTTAAATCATTTAGCCCCTCCCCACTGAGATTCGAATCTCAGGCTGGACATTTGGATTTTTCAGGCTTGCTGGACGTTGCAAAAATGACTTAACTGTTAAAGCGAAACAAATCCAAAAAAAAAGTTGTGTCTCAATAACTATATTCTGAGATCTGGGTCCATGCTTATAAAGCTTTTAGTTGAGTCTGAGATCGTTCTCAAGCTTTTGATTGGTCAGATTTGAGCCTTTGGCTCAAATCTGACCAATCAAAAGCTTGAGAACTCAAATCTGACCAATCAAAAGCCTGAGAACGAAACTCAGACTCAACTAAAAGCTTTATAAGCATGGACCCTGGACACTTACTTCTGATATTCGGAGATCTCTTGGCGGTTGCTCTACCAGGATGCTGAGACAAGTTCTCAACATTGACCTGTCAGGAACGAGAACCTGTACCAGGGGATCACAAGTGTCACAGACATAATCGCTCACCGTGGAATGGGTTTAGCAGGCCATTGTTACCGACATCCTGAACTACCGGCAAGCAAGGTAGTCATGTGGAATCCAACTCATGGGAGACGGAAACCAGTGCACCCTATCGCAACCATGGTCAGCGTACTAATGAGGGATGCTGGAGCAGCAACCCCCAGAAGGATTGACCATTTGTATGAAGGACAGAAGTGATTGGCAGTGTCGGCGGCGTGTCCGTCTGCGGACGACCAGAGAGAATTATATTCTAGTAAGGTCATTTAAAAAGAACACGTGGCAAACGTCTACACCTGGGTATTTAACCCATTTGCTCCCACGATCCCATATATGGGATGTAGGCAAGCAGTGTAGACTCTGATCAGACGCCGCATAATGCGGCGTCTGATCAGAGTCTACACTGTTTGCTGATAGGAATTTCAACATAAAACAAAACGAAAATGAAAATTTAGACCAGGCTCCCTTAGATAAAAATGGACTAATCCAATGTATAAACATGGAAGAATTCACTGGGCGCAAATGGGTTAAGACAAGTGGTAGCCTAACCCTATAACTAACAGATCTACCTTTTAACCCTTTCCTTGTTCTATACCTATCCCAACTTTAAATACCTACTGAATAATGAAATATAGAAGGTGTAACGTTGTTGCCAGTTTCGAGACTAAAGAAACAGATATATCAAATTCCATTAGCAAAAAGAGCAGACCCAGATCAGACGGCTCCAATAGGAGCCGTCTGATCTGGGTCTACTTCGTTTGCAGATGCGTGAAAAGAAAAGGGTTAACGACATTGCAAGCCGAGTTAACCCGAATCAGACTTTAAAGCCTTTCTTCCATACATAAGCATTTCTATGCCATTGCAAACAGAGTAGACCCAGATCAGACGGCTCCTATAGGAGTCGTCTGATCAGGGTCTGCTCTGTTTGCTTATTATATAATATAGATCTGATTGTATAGTATTTGCCATCGCCAAATATATTGTGTGTCCATGTATTCTTATAACAAGTAATCTAATTAATACTCACGATGCCGTTATTATTACATTCATATCGACGGAGTAAAGGGTTAAAAATACAAAGACAATTTGATTTCCTTATAGTGATAATTTCTACTTGCAAATCATTTAAAAATGCCTAAAATGTATTTAAGCATTTGTTTATGTAATGAAATGAAGTATAGCACAAGAAACCCGATCGAATAAACGCTGAAGAAGAGAAAACGTTTATGGTCCTGATATTGAAACCCCGATCTTATCTATCAATGTATATGTATTAGTATCAACGAAAAAGGTTTATTACATGGGTATTGTTCCATATAAGGTTAAATTGACAATCTTCACGAGACGAATTGAACATAACCATTGAGAATGTTATATGATTTTATTGAAAATATGCAAATTATGCATTTATTTGAGAGTCTTATCACTTGAAGTGGTCGTTTTAGGAATATTCGTCAGTATATCGGACATTTTTGTAGATCATATATGAATTATTTACTTTATAAATATTCATATAAGACTACGTCAATTTTTTAATATTAAACCTTTTTATTCCATGAATATCCATCTTAGAAATAATGAAGTCATGAATATCAATTAGGTTATCTTTTAAAATGGCATATTAAAGCATGAATTTTTTAACAAAGCAGAAATTGCAGAATCAGATCAATAAGCAAACAGAGCAGACCCGGATCAGACGGCTCCTATAGGATCCGTCTGATCTGGGTCTACTCTGTTTGCAAAGGCATAGAAAGGTATATCTATGGAGTAAAGGGTTAATACTTTGATATTGTTGTGAAAATATTTGAATTAGGAAATGCGTTGTCTTGGCAAACAGCAGATGATCTGCGAGAAATAATCAAACAGAACAGACCCTAATCAGACGGCTCCTACATGGGACCGTCTGGTCTGGGTCTATCCCGTTTCCAAATGCCCAAAATATTGTCCCAACCAAGTAAACGGTTTAGTACTTCTATGAAACTCGTGTGTAAATCAGTTGCCCATCGTGTCTTTTATGTCTAAGAACAAAGCATATTTCTTTCCAGCCATGTGTATAATAAATTCTGGAGGGAGGTGATCCCCCGAGAGCAAAAATTGCAACACAAAAAGAGAAAATTGCAGACTCGGTTTTATTGAGTCTGTTCATGAACAGTAATTGAAAGTGCAACACTGCTCACGCCCCCTAGCACCGGCTTAAGCGGTATTCAATTTTCAGAACAAGAAGTACTGAAATTCATGATCTCGAAGGATCAGAAGGTATAACAACACTGAGAATGAAAAAAACATTGTTAAATATCTATGAATATATAGATTACCTAACTTCGGTAGTATTGTCCCATTCATCGGTACATAAAGCATAATACATTCGAATAGTATGGTTTTATTTAATGTGAATGGGATGACCTGCCGTGACCCCATACATTTGATTAAAATGTATTAATCAACAAAATTTACTTCCAGTTCGCTTGTTCGGAAATGTTTCATTGTTTCCTCCAAGCTTTCTATTTTTCATGTCCTAGTGTTCTCAGATGACCCCTTGAACTAAACCAAATAACGATTTTACGTCCAGAATTTCTTAATCCAATCAAACCTTAATTGGTAGACCGTTTTATCAATATTGGTCATCTGTGCAAATGTTTCCCTTTGATCGCTATTGATACCATTGTCTCGCATCGTTTTGGCCAAAGTCCCCGACATTCGGTCCATGGAAGAGATTCCCATATTGGGGCATCAGTAATATTTGTGTATTCTGCCTCTCCATGATATTGTTGTATTTGACGCCATCGTTTTTATTTAACACGTTTTTGTCGGGTCTGAAATTGGAATTATGCAAATGTTACCAATGCAAATCGGTCTAGGAGTGACGATGGGGTTCGTATCGGATTGCTGAAAGTTCCGCACACGTGCCATGCTTCCTCGGTAGAATTTCTTATGAATATTTTTGGCATGCGAAAGAAAGCCGTAAATTGCCGGTATCGGATTCCTCGCAAGTTCTGATTGGTTGAAATTTTCGAAGGAAAGGTCAGATACCTCCGCATAATGCTGCTTCCCTCGGAGCTCCGGTAGCCTAATACGGAGAGTCTTCTAGAGCACTAGGACACAGGAAATGGTGGTTTTGTTTGACTCCGCAAGAACAGTTTTTATGTTAAAATCCTTTCTACTTTTGTTTAAATGACATGGTCATGGTGCACATTTTACCATCACGTGACTATTTTGGTTTCCGAATTTAGTAATATACTAGTGATTGAATTAGGATCGTGTACTTACAATGAGGTATTACTTTTGATGAAGAAATATGCTCTAGCTGTGCAGTGGTGTTTCCGAGGGCAACATATTTCAGACATATAAGGAAAGATTTCTTTAAGGCGATGTTAAAGAAAACAAGTAAGTATATTTGTTAAAATTACCAAATTTTGCGTCATTTTAAAATCCGACAATTTGCATTTTATATAATTTATAAAAGTATTTCAAAAATAAAAATATTTTTTATTCATTCTCCATCGTATTTTCTTTACTTTTTACTTTACGTTTTGGAGTAAAATATTCATTGTCACATATCTTTCATAAACATTTTAATATTTTCATTAAAATTTTATTTTTCTATTTCGAAATATATATTTTCATATAAGTCTACTTCGCATAGCTGGTGAAAAATTACACTGCGAAAAAGTGGGATTTAAACTTTAATAAACTGAACTTCCGGGGTTTTAAAATCAAATGTTAAACTTGTTTTAGACGGCAACTTTAAAATAAGAGTTTAATTCGTTACATGATAGGCACTCTTCTTGGTGCCTATACGAACAAAGTAGACCCAGATCGTTTGATCTGCGTCAGCTGTCTGCTTTTGTAACCATATACAGTAAAACCTCTCCATAACGACCACTAAATTACATCAATTATTTTGTGTTAAAGGCAGGTGGCTGCTTAAAGCAAGGTGAAAGTAAAACAGAACGCTCCTATAGGAGCGTTCTGTTTTACTTTCACCTTGCTTTAAGCAGTCAACTGCTCTAAATACCAACTAATTAATACAATTTAGTGGTCGTTATAGAGACGTTTTACTGTATATCTGAGTCTGCAGTTTCTGACATAGTAAAAACATCCTGTGTTCATATACCATTTTAAAAAGTATGCTAATTAATATTCATGATATCATTATTTCAAACATTAATAGTCATCACGTAAAGAGATACCAATGAATGTCTGTACATATATATGTTTACACATATCTACTAAAATCACATACTGGTATCCTATCTCTTAAACAGTGTTGCCTTTTGCATGTTTGGTCGATTCAATATTTATATAAAATAATTTCTTTTACCAAATATGGAACTCTCCCAAGTTGTGTAGATAATAATTTGATCGTTTCTTATATCAGAAATCGCAAAATATTACACATACGAATATAACCGTTAAAGTCTCGACGAAATCCAACTTGTGTATTCTGATTTCTCAAAGTGAACATTCTAAAAATGTTTAGATACGTTGTAAATTAATACTTTACCTTATAGCGGCGCCTTTTGGCGCATTTGCAAACAGAATATACCCATATCAGATCAGACGGTTCCTGTAGGAGGTTGTTCTGCTTGCTTATAGAAAGAAAAAATATAGATCTATGTATACAGTTTCTGCCATGTTAAAAAATTATGTGGTCATGTTCCTTTTATAAAAAAGCATTTAGTTAATATTCAAGGAGTAATTATTTCTTTCATGTTGAGCAAACATTATTCATTTTTTACAACTGGGTAAAGTATGTAAGCTTCATTTGAAGCGCACATGTCGAGCGCACTTAAGAATTCATTTTTTTGTTTTTCAAATAAGATGCCATTTTTCAGTAACAAGGGGGAAACGACATCACATGCCTTCTGTCAACCATTTTACCGTCTTATTCTTCTTGTATGCACGTTTCTGTCCGAAGAAACAGCTAAAATTGTAATAAAATGTTCCCTCATTATATATGAAAATTTATTCAACTTCTTTGACCTTAAATGTCTAGGACTTGCAGATCAAGGGACTGATGTGATTTCTTTTATGATTTAGGTTTACCTACAGATTGTAAGGCCAGTAGAACAACATTATAACTAGTTCCTACTTCGACTTGAAACCCATCCGCAGAAAGTTCCGTGTGGAAATTTCGTCCCAGTGAAATAAAAGAAGATGGGATCGATAAATCGAGAATGAGACGAGAAATGGATTCCATCAGAGTAATTCTCAACGGTAAGAATTTCCTCCATAACGGACTTTTATGTAAAATGTTAACGAAAGCAACCCCGTACAACAGACAACCTGACCCTTTAACTGCTTGAGAACGTTCGTCTGCAAAACTTGTCTTCAGTTCTCAATGTACATTCTTCTTCCATTTCTGTATTTCAACGGTTGTGAAGACAAAGAATGTTTAAATCTTGGTCAGAGGTCGAGTTACTCGACGTCTCATCTGGATCCAAAATGTATGGAAAATGCAATCACAAAGTCGCCTACTGTTCGGAAATGAGCTAACTGTAAATTATCGATTTATCTGTACCCTGGCCATTAAATACATTACAGAGCATTTGTCCCGTTCATGTATAATGCATTCCTCCCATCTGTGATGGGATTGCGTTTTCTGATATCACTCAGTGTGATCACGTGACTGATTTTCGCCAGATGTTATGCGAAACAGACGACCGCTCCGAGTCGTCAGCGCGTGCGGTGCGCGTGAACCCAGTCCTATTGTCTCGCGCGACTCCATTGTAATGACGCATTCTGTTACTTGCGGGGCATTTGTAATTATGTCTGCTGGTATTGTTCGGACCAATCTTCTTTCTTGAGACAACTTAATTTGCGTTTCCTTTCAAACGTCGGTTGCTTTAATGTTCACTTGGAAACAATATGAGCCTTAAATATACTCTCGGAACAAGGAAAACGGCCTTTAACTATTTTCAGTCAGAAGCAGAGATCATTGTGTGAACCCTTTGCCTGATACATACATCTTATAACCATTTTAATAACAGCGTAGGCCCAGATCAGAAGGCTCCTGAAGGAGTCGTCTGATCATCGGTGTCTTATGTGTTTGCTTATATAATTATATAGATCTTACTTTATAGTTTTTGTCATAGCAATCTTGGACCATTGTAGGAATTCATTTAATATATATTCATGTAATCGTAATTTCTTATATGAATATTCATCAGGTAAATGGTTTAATACATATTTTAGATAGAACGTTGCGTGTGATATTGCATAGAAATGTTTCCAAATGTAAATCTATTGAAATATGTATGCGTTTTCAGATCTAATTGCCAATGCATATTGGTAACCTGACACAACGAGATCCCTTAGTTGACCCTTAACTCCATAAAACACATTTCTACGCCTTTAACGAGAAGACCCAGATCAGCCGGCTCCTGTAGGAGCCGTCTGATCAGGGTCTGCTCTGTTTGCTTATGAAATAATATAGAAAATATTCTACAGTTTTTGTCTTGGCCTTGGCCAAAAAATCCCTGCGTCCATGTCCCACAAATAAAAATTAGTTCACTTAATATCAATTATTTCATTATTTCTTACATGAATATTCATGGAGCAAACAGTTTAAACAGAAAAACAATGTGACTTTTTTATGGACAGTCGTTGTAAAGCCCTTATTATACAATTACAGTCTCTATAAGCAATCATGATTTGATCAAACTTAGAATCCTGAAAAAAAAACGGACGTATTCTTAACCAGTAACCTGCTATAAAAAAGTATGTCAGCCTTAACTACGATTTGCAACAATTTTCAATCACTTTCGATTTGTTCAAGTCTTTTAAAATTTCCTTATAAGAATAGCAAACAGTTTGGAGACTGATTAGATGCCGTGTCACCCGGTCACGCTGCGCGTAGTAGACAAACTTACCTGCATGAACCTACCGCATACATTAAACATACAGAATTACTCTTGTTATGAATGGTTGCAATTATTGTTACCGACATTTTGCTGTCTTGCTTCTCTCTTTATTCCCTTGTTTCCATTTTCTCTTACTCTCATTTCACTTTATTTGCAGTTGTAATTACAAACATTTTAACACGTGCATCAATTATTTATTTTCCCCAATGTTTATCATTCCTTTCGGCCTTTCTATTAGTCCTTCTGTTCGGAGTTTAACTCAAATATTTCTCCTTGGATACTCTGCTCAAATCAGATGTAAATGATAGACTTACTTTCGGAGGGAGGATTGGACTTTTCAAATAAAAGATATGTTCATGGACTTGGAACGAATAAACCATGGAAAAATCAGGATTACTCACCTATAAGTATTCCGTTACAATACTATCAAATACTGTTCCTATGCTAACCTATGTATACAACTTAGTAAACAAATATAAAACATACAGGACGCATACCGTCATATCGCCTCTATAAATGTGAATTTAAATCTGAGAAATATCTTAATTGTATCAAAATTAAGAAGTATGGGATTGAGTTTATCATCACTTAGAAATAAAGCCGGTAGATACACGCATGTAGCATGGGGAAAAAAACAGAAAATTTTGTCTTAAGCAGTCATAAAAAAGAAGACTAATTATGGGCCTGCAAGACAGGTGGTAGATTAATGCAAATCAAAAGTAATGCAGAACTACTATAGGAGCTGTATATTAATGCCATTGAATTAATTAATGCGATTGTAATACTAATGCTACTGAAGATGGATATCACGTTTTGTTAGTCTGACAAAAATATATAAAATATACTTAATTGGCCATACTTAAAACCACAGTATTGTCATTAAGCATCATTTAAAACAATTTAGAATCTCGTGTCAATTGAATATATATCTACTATTCACGGCTTATCCAAGTTCTAAAAGATATTTTTGAACTGAGATAACAAATGGAAATATTTACATGTAGCAACAGTTTATATTCTGTTTGTTTGCATTAATATAATCGATCATATTTAGAAACGATATTCCAACAATTCTTTCTTAGTAAATTTATATTTGTGCGTGTAAATATTGTGCGTGTACTTAAACATTTTCTACACATTCTTTTCCTTTTATATATTTGCTAAATATAGTAAAAAATCTGTGTACAACAACTATTAACCCATTTGCTCCCACGATCCCATATATGGGACGTAGGCAAACAGTGTAGACTCTGATCAGACGCCGCATAGTGCGGCGTCTGATCAGAGTCTACACTGTTTTCTGATAGGAAATTCAATATAAAACAAAACAAAAATGAAAATTTAGACAAGACATCCCGTAGATAAAATATAGACAAATCCAATATATAAGCATGGAAGAATCCACTTGGAGCATATGGGTTAAAATTGGGTCTAATTCTGAGTTCTTATGACATGTAGTCGTGTAATGCAGGTAGCTCCTAGGGGAGCTTTCTACATTACGTTCGCCCTACATTAAGCGATCAATTAGTCGTATCGACCTCCGTATTCAATTATTATATGGACACTATAGGCAGATGCTATTATGTGTGCGATATGTAACTTGATATCAAATAAAATATAAATTATGAATTCATCAATTCTTTTAACCGAAATTTATATAATTAATCCGTTATAATCTTATTGGTTAGAGTTGTTACACTTTCATTATATTTTTTACACTTTCATTATAGTTGTTACATTTTCGTTTTAGTTATTACGCTCCTTTGACTTTTGCTATAGGCTTCCTTCGTTAAAGTTGCTTATGTTTTTTCAGATAGGTCATTTGTTTCGCTTCGCGATCATTCATTATAATTATTTTAGATTTATTATATTTTATTTCCATCCACTTTTATTCATTCATTTTGTTTTCTTTCATGCGATTTATTTAATCACTCTTTCGTCACGAGAGGTAACTATTGGACGAATCAGTCGATAATTAATTTATCCCTTTGTGTTATCTGTCAATAAATCAATGCAGCGTTCGTTCGTTCATTTATTAACCTTTCCATTCATTATTCACCCTTTCGGTCGTTTTTCGGTATTTCTTCCTTTGTGCGTTCTCGCCCTTGTTCTTTTGAAGGCTCGCCCGCGCAAACATCTGTTCAGCAATTTGTTTCCATAGTTTTCGGTTCATTCATATCTGGATCCTTAACCCTTTCATCTATGAATATTCATGTAAGAAATAATGACGTCAGGAACATTATTTAGTTTAATTTGTTATAATAGCACATGGACACCGGATTTTTCATCTGGCAGAAACTGCAGAATCATGGTCTATGCTTATAAAACTTTTAGTTGAGTCTGACCAATCAAAAGCTTGTGAACTCAAATCTGACCAATCAAAAGCTTGAGAACGATCTCAGACTCAACTAAAAAGCTTTATAAGCATGGACCCATATCTTTATCAACTTAACCCTTTACTTCATGAATATTCATGTCAGACATAATTATTTTTTGATTATCAATTGCTTGAATTTATAGTGGAAAACAAAACATAGGAATGTTTGACCCTGGCAAAAAACTGTAGAATCAGTTATCATTCCATAAGAAAACAGAACAGATCCTAATCTGAAGTCTCCTATAGTAACCACTGAATTATCATTGCAAACAGTGCAGACCCATATGAAACAGCTCCTCTGGGAGCTGTCTCATATGGGTATACACTATTTGGATCTACACTTTTTGCCAATGCATATATGTACACTACTAGTATGATAATTATTAACCATTTCCTTCATATAAGCGCCTAATCAATGTGTGCTATGTTTGCTTATGGTATAGTATAGATCTGATTCTATAGTTTCTGCCTGAATCAAAAACATTCTGTGTACATATGCCGTTATAACAATTCAGCTAATACATATTCATGATGGCATTATTTTCTTATATGAATATTCAGCAGGGAATGGTTAACCCTTCGCTTGCTGAATTTTAGAATACATGTCTCCTTCTTTACCCATGTCCTGTTGTATAATTACATATATCTTCACTGTGTACAAATATTTCGCTGTGCAATCACTGCTGTGGAGTGCACTGGTTGCACAATCAACTTGTAAATAGTGCAGACCCTGATGAGACAGCTCCTGCAGGAGCTGTCTCATCTGGGTCTTCACTATTTACAGGTAGGTATATTGACGTGAATAGCAAGCGAAGGGTTAATTCAATGCGATGTATGCTTCCATAAGTGTAACTACAAACGGCCAGATATTATAGAAACGTTGCACGTACATTTTAAAAAGCCCTGGCGACATGAGAGCAACCATAGACAGAGCTCTGCTTTTTCTCTCTTTGATCAGGAGGGTTGGTTTAATCAATAGAAACAAAATTAGCCCCTTGGCAACCATTATACAGAAACAGGGAATTGGGTTCTTGAAAAACACCAGAGTTTCGCTGTCTACCAAATGCACAGCCAGCACTGGGAAATTGATAGCTCCATATATGGCCCAGATTTGCGCTAAATATGGATGAGAACGAGGAAAATGGTTAAACAAAACTAGTGTCTGTCTTACAGCATCAAACTCAAGTGCTTGCCAAACGCTGTTTCATTTAAGTTTTTTCCTTGAAGTTTAAAATACTCAAATTTTGAGTGGTTTGGGGTCCGCTGTTAATCGAATAGATAATGGTTTGCCATTCAGATAATGTTTTCTAGTAATATTTTATTTGTTTTCAATTTTACATTGGGTGCAATTTCTTACCCCTTATTCCACTAACCGCTCCCTGACTGGAATACATTTGCAAACAATATTGGTTCCAGCGGAGACGCCGAGTTACTCGGCGTTTCATTAGGATCCAATCTGTTCGCCACTCGGTTACTAGTTTCTCTAAGCTTAATGCACTTGGAAGTAGTCATAATTCCATCAGATCCAAATTTGAGCAGACAAAAATATTTTTATCACAGTGGTATAGGCATCAAAATTCGGTGTGTAAATGAAAGGATGAGAAAATATCCGCATCGATCCTACATTTGTAATGGATAAAGTGTATACATGTACTTGTGTACGCCTTGTGGTTTTTGTTTTTTTGTTTTTTTGTTGTTGTTGATTTTTATTTTTTTTTGGGGGGGGGGGGGGGCTCTGTAAAACTAATTTATTGAAATTATTGTGATAATAGGAGCAAATGCTCTATTTATCACAATGGTTTCAAAACTATACAATTCTAAAATTCTCCTTTTCTATAGTTAATGCTCCTTTTCGGTACATTAATTCAAAGATGTTGAGTCTAGAAAATAGCCTATGAGGAAATGGTTTAATGCAGGGCAAAGGTAATACAGAAAACTCCCATATTGTTATAATGGCATTATGTTCAATGGGATGTTTGTAACGACACAGTCTCTAGAATCATATATATATATTTGGTCCATAAGCAAACAGAGTAGACCCCTAGTAAGATTGCTTTTACCGTTCTGTTTGCGAAGCCGTTATAAGGCATGTTGATAAGATAAAGAGTAAGACATCAAAGTGACTCAAGTTGGACTTATGTTACTCAAGTCGGACTTGGCAATTTCGGTTCTCATGTCGTGCTCGGCATTTTGCTTTTACTAAAGACGGACTTGGCATTTTCAATTCTCAAGTCGGACTCGGCATTTTGTTGTACTCAAGTCGGACTTGGCAACATTGTATCGTGCACTGTAACCAACGTCTCGTATAAAAGACACAAATCCACATCTCCCACAAAACAGTAATCAATAAATCCATTGTTTCATTTCTGTCAGCGCCGAATATCAGAAGATGTGATCTAACCCAGAATCAATGGCTGAATTTCATTTGTAAGCGCCATAAGAGGAATCCTTTTGTTCTTAAACCCTTTCGGCGCCAAATTTCTAGTTGTCGTCTGCAATCCAAGTTTGTTAAATCATTCAGTAAAGTAAGGAAATGAGATAAATAAATGTAAATTTCAAAGGAATAAATCACATATATAGAAATAGAGATTGAGACAAAAAGTGTAGTCCCAAGGCGGCGTCTGATCTGGAACTGCACTATTTGTCGTGGTGCATTTATGCGACTGCGGCGGTGAAAGGGTTAACCGGTGTACCGATATTCGCCAATTTACTGACATTCGCAAACAGCTTGGATCCAGATGAGATTCCGAGTAACTCGGCGTCTCAACATAATCCAAACTCTTTGACACTCGTCAATAGTTACTCAAAAGCCTGTTCGACTCTGAAGTGATCAGAATTTCACCAGATCCAAATTTGAGTGGACATTTAACCATTTCTCCACTACAATATGAGTGATATATTATTATCATGGAGTATATGGTTAACCGTTTCTCTCATATTGACGACTCTGTAAAAGTCACTTTGTGAAACCATTGTGATAAATGGAGCATTTGCTCCTATAGGAGCAAATGCTCTATTTATCACAATGATTTCAAACTACAAAATTCTAAAAAAAATCCTTTCCTCTAGTTAATGCTCCTTTTCGGTAGATTTATTCAAAGAGGTTGTATCTAAAAATAGTCTATGAGGTAATGGGTTAACCGTTTCTTTCATACAGATCAGCAGGGGATGGGGACGTGACGTTCACCCATTCAGCAACCACCTGCCTGAACTTTCTCATTATTTCTTTGCTTAAAAAATTGGAATAGGGAAGTTTCACCGGCACTCGTCGGCACTGTGTGCTTCCGTAATGTGATGTTTTAATAATTTCACTAATGAATATTCATATAAGAAAGTGTGTCATGACGAATATTTATTAGCTGAATTGTTATAACGATATAATTATGAAAACAGATTTTGTCTACCATGGCAGTAACTGTAGAATAAGATCTATAGTGAAGCTCACTTATAACGAACTTGGATATAACGAAATATTGCATATAACAAAACAAAATGTATTCCCCTCTCTAATTAACATATAGTAAAATGGACCTGATATAACGAAATTTGGATATAACGAAAGAAATCAGAGGGTCAGAGGACTTCGTTATAAATGAGCTTCACTGTATATATATATATCATGTATTAAGCAAACAGAGCAGACCCTGATCAGACGGCTCCTATAGGAGCCGTCTGATCTGGGTCTACTCTGTTTTCAAAGGCTTGGAAATGGCGTTTCTATCAGGAAATGGGTTTAAGTTACTTGTAGTTACTAACCCAGTAAGAAGACAATTAACAAATTCTGTAACGGACGGTGTATCTGATAATCCTGAATAATTGATGATGCTTTCTTAACTCTTTGCACGCTAGCGGCGAACCCGCAATTACCGATGCAAACAGTTTGGATCCAGATGAGACGCCGCATAATGCGGCGTCTCATCAGAATCCAAACTGTTTGACACTTTTGGCATTTGTTTTGCAAAAAATGACAGACATTTTAGTTTAAAGATTGATGCAGGCGACATTTGATACAGACGATACATTATTTAGCGTGCTGAGAGTTGATTAAAGATTCATGGCCATTATACCATTGTTTCCACGTGTGTATTTATATTTCTAGTGCATGTATAATGCACTATACGTGTAGGGAAGGTGATTAACCTCTACTCCCGCTGTGAAAGAAATGTGTATCCCTTTAATTTTGGATTTGCTGCGAAAATTCTGATTTGATCAAGCTTTAGCCCTTTCACCTCCAATGTCGCAAAAAATGCGCCACGACAAATAGTGCAGTTCCAGATAAGACGCCGCCTTTTCAAGGCGGCATTTGATCAGGGACTTCGCTTTTTGTCTCCACTCTATTTGTATAAATACGTGCTTTATTCCTTTTGAAATTTGCATTTGTTTATATCTCATTTCCTTATTTTACCATATGATTTAACAAAATTGGATCGCAGACGGCAAAGAGAAATATGGCACCGACAGGATTAAAGAAATATTAACCGACAGTAAAAAAGCTAAGATCATTACTCGGCGTCAGATCTGGATCCAAGTTGTTTGCCATTCACGTTGCGAATGATGTCAAAAGAGTTGAACAGGTGTCAATCCCACTTTCGTAGCAAGACTTAAAGTGATAGTCTCTACTGGCAGCGTGTTTTAAAAATGCCTAACAATTACATAAATCTTATGTTTATACGCTGAAAAGATGCATATCGCAAGAAAACCAATCGAATAAACGCCGATGAAGAAAAAACTTGCACGTGTTTGATATAGAAGACCCGATGTATCCGGCAATACATGTATATTAGCTCGCGTTTTAGTGTCGTTCACTGTTCGACCAAGGCTGGTAATATTTTGTTGTAGAACATACATTATTACTGTCGGTGAAAACGATTTATTTTGTATCACAGGCGCATTTTTCGATACAAGTTCAAATTGACAATCTTCATAATAATGATTGAACATAACAAATACCAAGTTTTATGATATTATCGAAAATATGCGTTCATTGTTGGGACTTCCTCTTTAATAACCGTTTTGGTCATACAAAAAAACTCAAATATCAAAGTTTTTTTCTTTAGTAGAGATACGTGTAAACCAACATATATAGGAGCTTTCTGCATAACTTTCGTCCTGCATTAAGCTACCACCTGTCTTTGACACTGTGAATTATACCCCTTTTTGGTAGTCGCATTAGAGGGGTTTTACTGTATTTTTACACAGAAATTATACATTACTGTATCAATCACATATGCAGTAAAATACCTCATTCGGTACAATAAGGAAATGAGATAAATAAATGCAAATTTCAAAAGAATAAAGCACATATATAGAAATAGAGAATGAGACAAAAAGTGAAGTCCCTGGTCAGACGCCGCCTTGAAAAGGGCGGCGTCGGATCTGGGACTGCACTTTTTGTCGTGGTGCATTTATGCGATTTCGGCGGTGAAAGGGTTAAGGCAGGTTGTTGGGTAAATCGTTCAGCTGTTTAAAAAATAAAAAAGAATACTTCTTTTGAGTGGTCATATTAGTGTGGCTTTATTTTGCATATAATGGGTTCTTAATGTAGATTTAATGTCATACATAATGTTCCCTTTTAAAACATTTGCTAAAGGATGGGCCAATGCAAGTATCTAGAATGTGAGTTTATAAAAACACTGAAACGAGGTATTGAATATTTTATGTGTTAACTATAATCTATCATCATGTTGACTATCAACCTGACCGAGTACGCCTTTTCACGCATTGGCAAACATGTAGACCTAGATCAGACGACTCCTATAGGAGCTGTCTAAAATTATATATATATCTAGCTCTTCAGTTTCTGTTTTGGCGAGATTTCCTGTGTTCATATGCCATAATAAAAAACATCGGATCAAACCTCACGATGTCATTTTTTCTGCCATGCATATTCATTAGATGAAGGGTTAAAGGTTGGAATTTTGTGAGCATCTCATAATTTCATGGACTTTCGTTAGAGCATGCGCCGGGCGTGCTGTTCGTAATGTCATTGATTGGGGTTCGGTTTGGTCGGTCACGCCATCCATTGTGACCACGTTTCATGGTGGAATGTGGCAGATAAATGATGGAACCGTCACAGACTCCCGAAATTTAATTAAAATCTGTCTTTCCGAAGACGTGAAGACACTCTCTTCTTTATTCTCCAACCTTTTGTCCTGCTGGTTCCTGTCTGCTACATACTTAACCCTTTCACCGCAGACGTCGCCGGAAAGAGATTCACAAGACTTACAGTAATAGGCGCATCTTTGCAAAGTGTATCAAGAAAAGACGTCGCGTATAACTTATTAGGAGTCAAACCGTTTTATAGAATATATGTAAAGAATATGTAAAGAAAATTCCAAACTTAACCCTTTCACCGCCAATGTCGCAAAAATACACCACGATGCATGTAGTCCCTTGAAAGGGAGGCGTCTAACCAGGGACTTCACTGTCTCAAACTCTATTTCTATATATCGAGGGCTTGGTGCAAAACTATTCTAACTCCTTCACAAAGTGAAGGAGTTAGAATAGTTTTGTACCAAGCCCTCGATATGTGCTTTATTCCTTTGAATTTTACATTTATTCATCTTATTTCCTTATTTTACCGAATGATTTAACAAAATTGGATTGCAGACGACAATTAGAAATTTGGCACCGAAAGGGTTAAAGCAGACGACAGTGTTTGCAAAAGAAAATTAATTTGTCTAGCTCATTTGTAAAATGATGCTTTTTAATCAGGAGCCCAACAAATCCAATAACAATTATAGTAACTAAAGTTGAAACTATAGGAGCTTTCTGCATTACTTTTGCCCTGCATCAAACAACCACCTGCTTTTTAACCCTTCGCTTGCTGAATTTTAAACCACATTCCTCCTTCTTTACCCATGTCCTGTTGTATAATTACATATATCTTCACTGTGTACAAGTATATCGCTGTGCAATCACTGCTCTGGAGAGCACTGGCTTCACAATCAACTTGTAAATAGTGCAGACCCTGATGAGACAGCTCCTGCAGGAGCTGTCTCATCTGGGTCTTCACTATTTACAGGTAGGTATATTGACGTGAATAGCAAGCGAAGGGTTAAGACTCCTATATATAAATGGCCGCTTAAGACTGGTTCTATCGTATATTTGTTTAGATTATAAAATTATGTACTTTTATTCTCCTGTAAAGCGATTTCTTTATTCGTGAACAGTGATGTGTTTATAAAAGGTGGCTGCTTAATACAGGAGCTTTCTGTATAACTATCGTCCGGCAATAATCTACATCCTACAATGAAGACCCATATTTACAAAATGTAGACCTCTATTTTGGTGGTCGCATCAGATGGATATTATTGTAGATGATTAGAGTAACACTTAATTATTCAGTAGGGCGCCGCCATCACTGGCTGATATTGTGTAAGCTTCCTTAATTATTAGCACGTCTGCAAAATATAGTGTCGTCTGCTACAATTATCAAAGAAACAAATTCTCTACAGATAGAGAGACAGAAAACTGACGAAAACAGAAAGTGTATCAAACAGTTTGGATCCAGATGAGACACCCGTTTATGAATTATTTGTAAATATGTCCACAGGATTGCCAATAGCAATGCGAGAATTAAGATTACCACCATTGACACAATAAAAATCAATCAAGACGAAATATTGCTAGCTAGCATTATAGGGAGCCATCCAATTCTATTAGATATTTGATATAATCTCTTATTTCCCTCGTACTTTAATCTGATTTGACGCTTTTTGTTTATCCATTTAAGCGCTTCGTTAGATAATGAAAAGTGTACTCATGAGAAAATACAGAATCGGAAAATGGAAATGCATTAACCCTTATCCTATTGTAAAAATCAGTGTTTGCTCAAACTCCAATCCGCTTGTGCTAACTTCTAAGAAACTATTAATCTAATGTCAAGCAGTTTGAATCCAGATGAGACGCCGAGTTACTCGGCGTCTCATCTGGATGCAAGCTGTTTGCAACTGTTACCCAGGCAACGCTTAACAGTCTAAAGGTTAAACAATAGAGTGTTCTAGAAACACAAATAAAACCCTCCAGAATTGGATTAGATTTGTTCTCGTAACAACTCCCAGGAGCTTTGACAGCCGAACATTCCGCATGATGAACACGGAAAGCATAAAGTCAGTATCGCGACATACACTTTGACAGAAATACATTTGGCGCTAATGGTACGCAAATTCCTCTCTATTGCGACCACTTAATGCATGTTCATCCGGGCTTCTTTAAAAACACGTGTTTGCTAAATGCAGAACGAAAGTAATGCTGAACGTTCCTGTCGGAGTTTTCTGCATTACTTTCGTCATGCATTAAGCTACCGTCTGTGCAGAATTTATACTTCTTTTAGCTATTATCTGTTCACACACCAAAGACATTCGATGTCAGAATATCAAGAATTGTATATAAACTTTACACAGTTGCTACCTTCAATTATTTAAACCGTACAAAGTATTTTGTTTAGATGCATGTATTTAAACCTTACACGTATTTTGCGTAGTTGTATGTATTTAAAGCTTACAAAATCTGACATGTATTTAAAGCTTTCACAGTTTCACACAGTTTCATTTGTTCATATTGCTATTACAAAAATAGGTCATTTAAATATAGAAATTACCACAAATCTGAAGCACGTGCCAATAAGTACCCGTGAAATTACGTAATTTTCAGTTTTTACTTAATTTCAAGTTTTGCTCATGTTTAACCCTTTACCCGTTAGAAGCATCTTTTGTCGCATTTGTAAAACAGAGAAGACCTAGATCAGATGTCTCCTATATGACTAGGAGCTGGTCTGTTTGCTTTTGTTTTTATTTAGGTCTGGTTTTACAGATTCTACAACGTCCAACAACTCCTGTGTTCACCAGCCATGATAAACAATGCAGATACAGCTGAACTTCGATAACTCGAACTTCAAAGTCAAGTCAAAGTATTTTTTATTTCTCAGTTTGCATATAACAGGCAAAAACATGAGAACTATCCTAATTAACATCTAAATTATAAACAAATACAGTCACGTAGTATAATATGAAAAGAATCAATATCAACTTCAAGGGACCGTATAAATTAGTTCGAGATAAGAGTAGTTCGAGTCATCCAATTTCTAATCGAACGTTTTTCAAGGCCACAGCTTAATACAGGTTTAAAGTAATGCTGAAAACTCCTGTAGGAGTTTTCAGCATTACTTTAGACCTGTATTAAGCTGTCACATGTGTTTCTATATATCTGTAGCGATACATTTTAGAGCAATTCTGTGTTGTAAGTTTTGGAAGGACTGAACTTTTTGTTCGAGTTATTTCGAAGTTCGACTTATCCGAGTTCGAGATATCGAAGTTAAACTGTAATAGATATTCACGGTTTTGTTCATTCTTACAAGACTTTTCATCATGTGCAGGGATAAAGAATATTCGTTTTTGTCCTTTGAGTTGACTGGTGCGGGTCTGCAGTGTTTGTTTTGTTGAATGCACGTGTTTCCGGGTTGCGTAATCACGGTTAACATAGTTATTTGCGGATTGCATTTTTTACAAACTAATTAGAATTTAACAGTGTTTTATGTAATTATCTGCGAATACGTATGGAATTAATATTTCTGCGTGGGTTCAAATCACATGTTACGATTATTCTATAATAATGTTCCAGCCGGTTTGGTATTTACATGAAAAAGACAATTGTGATTAAAATACTATTTTGAGAAATAATTAATGTTTGAATAATAATCACTTGAATAGCATTCATGAACAATGGAAGTTTTGACGTCAGAACCTATGGAATCATATTTATATTATTCTGTAAGCAAACAGAGCAGAATCTAATCAGGCTTCTACAGGACTATCAAAATGCAAAAAGGACCGAGCTTGGCGTGAATAGGCAGAGATATTTTAACCCTTTCAGCGCCGATGTCGCATAAATGAATCACGACAAATAGTGCAGTCCCAGATCAGGGACTTCACTATTTGTCTCAAACTCTATTTCTATATTATGTGCTTTATTCCTTTGAAGTTTGCATTTATTTATCTTATTTCCTTATTTTACCGAATGATTTTACAAAATTAGACAATTAGAAATTTGGCACCGAAAGGGTTAAAGAAAAATGTAACACGATAAACGGTGCAAACCCTGATGAGAGGGCTCCTCTAGGACCTCTCTCATCTTGATTTACACTGTTAGCAAATGACATGAGTGACTCGTGCCCCGCACTGAAAAGTCTAACAGCGCTGGTGATACTTTTGGTTGTCCTAACATTGTCTACACTGTTCCACGATCAATCTGTATTAAATATAAATAGTTCATGACTTAGCAATATCAACGGAGGCCAAAAGGTGTAAAATACTTATTTCTTGTCCTCTAAGGATACAAATTGATTGATACATATATTTTTATTGTCATTTCTTTAAACTCTTTTCGGTTTTGGTATAAACTCTTTAGTAACCCTTTCCCGCAACCTGACTCGCATTTGCAAACAGTTTGTGTCCGGTTTCCCATCAGGATACAAGCTGTTTGATACCCTGTCAGGAGTTTCTCAACCGCTTAGTCGAATATGAAGTAATCAAATTCACATCAGATTCAAAATTCAGTGCTACCTCTCTACAACGACATCCTTTGGGATACGAAGATTGTATGTGTTGTTCAGAGGGAGTTGTTATAGGGAGGGAAAATCAAACATAATTAGCTTGTTTGCAGATCCCCAGATAAGATGTATTTCGAGAACTAAAACCGTCATGCCTCAATCAAACCCTATGTTGTGACCACTCTTTAGAATCGTCACAAAGTGACGATTCTAAAGAGTGGTCACACCATAGGGTTTGATGGAAGGTTTGGTGGAGGCATAAAGAAAATACGATGTAAAAAGTTGTTTCTGGAGCCTTGTTTTTTCGGAAACAGTGACATGCGTTGTTGTAAGGAGGGAGTCGTTATTGAGAGGGTCGTTGTAGGGAGGGGGCACTGTTGTTTTTTCACAATGGGTTACCCGGTTAACACAATAGATAAATTATGATACAGGCAACCCTTGCAAACAGTTTGTAACCTGGCTCCAATGTTGTAAAACGTTTTGCTTGAGTCTGAGATCATTCTCAAACATCTAATTGGCCATATTCTGAGCTTGCTCAGAATCTGACCAATCACACTCAGACTCAGAAGTTGTAGAACCCTGTATCCAGATAAGATCCCGGATAGTACATCACCAAAGTCGGATCCTAGTTTTTATCTAAGCCAACACTTCCCATTTAACCCTTTCCCTCATATAAACGTGTTTTCATGCATTTGCAAACAGCGTAGACCCAGATCAGACGGCTCCTAGAGGAGCCGTCTGATCAGGGTCCACTCTGTTTGCTAATAGAATTTGATAGATCTGATTCTGTGCTTTCTAAAATGTCTACAATGTTCTACCTTCCATATTTCTTTATAACTATTTTGTCCATGAATATTCAGTAGGTATCGAAATTTGGAATAAACATAGAACAGGGACAGGGTTGAATGTTAATATTGTAAAGCATAAGTTATTGAATATTCATGAAAGTGATTGATTTATGCATAAGTATTCATTAAGAAAAGGATTAATATTTGAAGAAAAAGATTTGCAATCGAATATTAGTTTCTAATGACAAAAATGGAAGCTGTTGGCACTTTCAATTTGTGGAAATGACGTAAAGCTTGAGTGCGTTCATGGGGATATTTCCAGTTTCCTTGAGCAAATCTCAGACAATTTTCTTGACGATTGTAAGGCTTGCCTACCGTAGTTATAGGCCCCGATGCTTCTTTCTAAATTAGGTTGCTATGGTGATGACATTCCGTAATGAGTTTTTGTCGCATTTTGATGACTCTTGATTCGGCTGTGCTCATGAGAGATTGAAGAAATTCGCCATTATACAAATTAATGGGAGTCAGTAAGTTTAATCAAGTTTGCCTTCGTGTCTGATTTATTAGGGACGCTGTACTTAAAACTACAGAGAGTAATCGGTCATGAATTTGAAATGAGTTTAGAATCTGATCAGAATCGGTAAAAGATTATGGCATCTCAATTTGATATAAGTATAAGTTTGGTTATAAACGAAGGAATTCAATGAATAGTTTTGGGACGGACAATTTAATTAGGCTTTTCGTTGAATTATGCCCGGGCAATTTTGGGGACTGCAGTAAAACCAACCGGAATCCGGCGTTGAAATTATTAACAACACCGGACTTTAAGGCAGGCCGCAGGTTAATGTAGAGTTAACGTATTTCATCCTTCATTGAACAGCCACCGGCATATACATTTCTAGTCTCCTTTTACCAAAACATCTGGTTCAGAGGGGGTTTATTGTATAGGCGATATTGATGCGCGTGATTACTGGGTGACAAATAGATAAGCTCCACGTGTTCCACTAAACCGAGCAGAATAACGAGACACGTTATACAGTCCAATTTAGTCAAGACATATATCTACTGGTACAAAATGGGTGACGCGAAAGTATTAACCTATTCCCTACTACTAACGCCTTTTGATGTCTCTATATAAGTCTTTTTTAAACCATTGTGATAAATAGAGCATTTGCTCCATAGGAGCAAATGCTCTGTTTAGCACATTGGTTTCAAAACTAATTAATTGTAAAAAAAGGGTCCTTTTTTCTAGTAAATGCTCTTTTTCGGCAGATTTATTCAAAGAGATTGGTTCTAAAAGTAGTCTAAGAGAAAATGGGTTAATAGTCGACATCGAATGTTACAAAAATAACTAAATAAATAATATTCACGAAATGCTTAAGCATACTAAAATATGAGGGCTCTGATCTGAGGAGCCCTCTGATCTGGATCTACACTGTTTGCAAGTGACAGTATATGTGTCTGTCGGGTTGAAAGTTAATATATAAAACTTTATAGATTTATTAAGTAAAATTTAAAATTCAAATGCCGATGTCTGCCTTTAACATCACATACAATCATACTAAAAGAGGAAGTCCCTACAATGAATGCTTATTTTCAATAATATCATAAAATTTGGTATTTGTTATGTTCAGTTGTTATTATGAAGATTGTCCGTTTGAACTTATATTGAAATATGCCCGCGTCATACAAAATACACTGTTATCATCGATACTTATAATTTTTTATTCTACAACAAAATATTATCGACCTTGGTTGAACAGTTAACGAAAATAAAACGCGAACCGAATAAATAAATATCAAACACATGAAAGGTGTTTCTTGCGATATATTTCTTTTCAGGATGTAAACCAATGATTTATGTAATTCTGATGCATTTTTAAAACAGATTTCAAGTAGTGACTATTATATCACTTTAAACGCGGTAATACATTACTGTTTGAATTTTAAACTTGTATGGTAAGCTGATCTGCTGTGGGTGTTATAGATATAGTTAGAGAGTTACGTCTGCATTTCTTTCATCTCCCGTTCAAACTTGTTGCAGGCAATATATTACAAAACAATACAGTAAAACCCCTCCTAATCAGACGTTAATTTTAGTATAAATATTGTTCTTGGAGACAGGTGGCAGCTTAATGCATGGTGAAAGTCATGCAGAAAGGAACTTTCTGCATGACTTTCACCCTGCATTAAGCAGCTACCAGCCTTAAAGTATTTTAATGCTTTTCTACTAGAATTGCGGTTTAGGGGGTTTACTGTACATGCAGTTCAAAGATGACACTAATCAACCATTTGCCTAATTAATATTCATGACAGACTCCGCCCATAGTATAGAATCAAAACTAAGTTATTCCATAAACAAAACGAGTAGACTGTTTAACATGCATCTCATTCTAAATTGTCTACCATGTCCAAAATTCTCTTCTTCTTGTCATTGTAAAACTACAACTAATATATATCAATGATGGTAATATTTCTTATATAAAATATTCACGAAGTAAATGGTTACATGTAAATAAATAGCCCGGAAGGTAACAGAGCCCGCCACCTCCTGCTTCGGAAGCCAACGCTCTATCGACTGAGCTGTCAAGGGAGACTAACATCCACACGCAAGCCCACGACACTTGATTTAGTATCTGATCTTGCCTGGTGATAGATCTTAACTGTCGGTCATTAACAATCGCTCATACTCTGTTTTACGATCTAGATTTCCCACAAAAATATAACGACTGTTTGTTCACTAATGAATTAAAACGCCTGTCGATGCTGGGTCTGTTGAACGTCCATAGTACGTAGGAAGGGAATATTCGCTTGTTGGCCCATGAGATTTCCCCGTACATGTAACACACCACGACAAACGATACCGCCGTAGTCCCTGGCATTTGATCCATCGTGTAAATATGTTTGTGATCATAACTGATGCTACTGTTAGAGATGAAAACGCAAAATCATATTTTTAATCTAAACCCTTATCTTACTATTCGCGAAGCATTTTCAAACAGTTTGGCTCCAGATGAGACGCCGAGTTACTCGGCGTTTCATGAACCCAAGCTGTTTGACACCTGAGTCAATAGTTTTTTTTCTCGCAAAAGTTTGATCGATTCGGAAGCAGTCAAAATTACATCAGATCCAAATAAAAGCCGGTTCTATTTTTTTCAGTGGGATAAGGGTATTTTATTTATGACATACAACTTGTTCTAATTTGTTTCTAAACTAATGATATGAAGTACATTAACAAAGGTAGACAACCCATTTGATTCAATAAATTATGTCATACTGAGTTGTCTTTCTTTATATAATGTCGAGAAGCAAAACCCCTCTTAAGCAACCACTTAATGAATATATATTGGTGTTTTTTTAAAACTAAGTGGTAGTTTAATGCAGGACGAACGTAATGCTGAAAGTTCCTGCATGAGCTTTCTGTATTAATTTCGTCCTGCATTAAGCTACCACCTGCCCTTTAAAACCCGAATTACGCTTTATTTCGGTGGTTTTAAACGTATTTCTAAGATATCTAGACTATTCTATGTATTCAACATAGTAGACATAAACTGATACAAACATAGAACGACTACACGAATAAATATAGCCGTCTTATTTGGGTCGTCTACTCTGTTTGCAAATACATGAAAATGCGTTTAAACGAAGTAAAGTGTTAAATGATAGCCTTGACAAAAAATGTATGTGGTAAGCAACCAGTAGAGATCCAGATAAAACGCGGAGTCGTCCTTTAACTTCATGAATATTCATTTATCCTACACTTCATGAATATTCATGTGAAAAATTACGTCTTTAAGACTATTCGTTTAATGGATTTTTACTGTGGGCCATAGCATAAGAGCTATAAACTATGGCAGAAAGTGCGAACTCAGATATACAGTAAAACCTCTCTATAAAGGCCACTAAATTACATAAATTATTTTGTGTTAAAGGCAGGTGGCTGCTTAAAGCAAGGTGAAAGTAAAACAGAACGCTCCTATTGGAGCGTTCTGTTTTACTTTCACCTTGGTTTAAGCAGCCACCTGCCCTAAATACCCACTAATTAACAAAATTTAGTGGCCGTTATAGAGACGTTTTACTGTATATAATTAATAAAGAACTAATACAGCAAAGCCCCTCTAAACCGGAATTCTAGTAGAGAAGACCTTTGATACTTAAAGGCAGGTGGCTGCTTAATGCAGGGTGAAAGTCTTAGGCAGGTTGCTGCTTAATGCATCAGACTTACGCAATTTTAAGTGCATAATCGTAACTTACGTGTATTTCTACATCTTCCCTGTTTGAATATTCATATCAGAAATAGTGACATCATGCGTATCTATAAGCTGTTTTTTAATAACGGCATATGCACACAGGGTTTTATCTGTTATAAATTCAAAATGAATTATAAGTTCAAAAACAAACATAGCAGACCCTGATTAGACGGCTCCTACGGGGACCGTCTGATCTGGATCTACTCTGTTTACAAATGCATAAAGAAGGTTTTATATGAAGGAAAGGGTAAAACAAATTACAATTTGTTCCATTTTTTAAATAAAACCCGGCATTTATAGATACATCGCTTTTCAAGAGATATGAGTCTAGCTTATACTTGGAACACATACACCCGAGTTGTGTGGTTAGATAACTAGGTGTATGTACATCCCTAAAAGACAAAACAAAACAATTCAAGCCAATTTACCAGACGACATTACTATAGCTTTCTTTTTGGTTAATGGTATAATGCCCTAGTGGGCAGACGACACCATCAAAAGCCAGTTAAATGCAAAATATTTCAGTCTGCGGACTTCATTATACCATCGCTGTCTGTGGCCGCACATCACACCAAAACGTCCTCATAGACATAAACTCTTTCTCTGCCAATGTCGCATATGTGATTACCTATGCAAACAGTTTGGATCCAGATGAGACGCCGAGTAACTCGGCGTCTCATTAGGATCCAAACTGTTTGTTATTGTAAACTGTTTTTGGAACAAAAATGAAGATAAATAAAAACTGGAGAAAAAAATGCAGCAGACGACAAATGTTGCGGACGACAAAATTTGGCAGCGAAAGAGTTAACGCGCTTGTCATGATACCGTATACAAACAGTTTGGATCCAGATGAGACGCCGAGAAATTCTGCGTCTCATCAGGATCAAAACTGTTTGACAGTCTGACTTTTTTCCCCAAATAATGTAAAAAAAAATAAAAATTAAACAAATTAAAGCAGGCTTCTACAGAAGCAGACGACAATTATTTAGTTCGCAAAGAGTCAAATGGACCTGACGGTCATTAGATTCGCTATTCAGACAAGATGCCCACTCCACCTATTAACTCTCAACGCTGTGATTTTTGTGTGTCGTCTGCAAAACCTGTCGGCTGTGTGCTTCAAATTTTTTAAAACCTCTGTATTAAAATCAGAATCAAACTGTCAAACAGACTGGATCCTGATGAGACGCCGAGTGTCGGCATTTCATCTGGATCAAAACCGTTTGTCGAGGCTGTCATTATTTCGACTATGGCACTCAAAGAGCCGGGACCAATCGACGGTAATCACAGATTTACGTGACAATGTTCATCTCGCGTTGTGCTTTCAGTATGTCAAATAAAATTGTCGCCTAAAGAAAAAGAGAGAAAAAAGGAAATACTTTCTGATACATCTGTATAATAGCTCATGTTTTGTCAGGCATGTAAAACACCGTCCGTAAAGTAGAACACGATGGAAACAGTGTCGACCCAGTCCCTCTGATTTGTGTGTCTGTTAAGAAGTGGACGGGTCTGGTATACAGCTGAACCTCTCTTAAACCATTACCTCATAGGCTATTTTTAGATCCAACCTCTTTTGGTTCAGTTCATTTTACCGAAATGTTTTTACAAAATCAGATTGCCGACGACAATAAGAAATTTTCGACAGATATACCTATGCTAACAGTTTGGCACCAGATGAGACGCCGCATAATGCGGCGTCTCATCTGGATCCACTGTTTGAAACTCTGGCAAAATGTTTTGCAAAGAAATATGAGACGTTTTATTTTAAGAATTGAAGCAGACGACAATTGTTGCAGACGAAAAATTACTTAGCGAGGACAGAGTCAAGAAAGGGCAAGGTTAGACAGGCACTACGTTAGACTGGCTAATGGTATGACTTAAAAGCTAGACGGTGTTAAGTCTTGACCTAATGAATATTCATGTAAGAAATAAACAACTGTATGAATATGCATTATGAACATCATAACTATTGACCAACTGTAAAAAACGTGATCTATATTATCCAATACATGTATACAGACAGAACAGGCCCTGCTCAGACATCTCCTGCAAAGATCTGAATCTACTCTGTTTGTAAATGCGTAAGATTTGTCTGTCTATCATATAAAGGGCTAAGTGTGTAAATCACATCTGTCTCTGTGGTAGAGGACAATAAATTATCTTCTAGAATTGGTGGACGAATCTGTCTCATTACTCTTTCGCGCCACATATTGGCGTCTGGGGAAAAATTCGTCTGCTACAAATTTCGTCTGTTTAATTGTTTCCCATTTTCTTTAAACAGACGAAATCCATAGTAACAAACAGTTTGGATCCTGATGAGACGCCGAGTTACTCGGCGTCTCATCTGGATCCAAACTATTTGCATAGGTAATCACAGAAGCGACACTGGCAGCGAAAGCGTAAACTCTTGAGCTGCCACCGGCGAATCAATCTGCGATCACCTTTCGAAATCGTTTGGATACAGATGAGATCCAGATGAGATTCAGATGAGATACAGAGGAGATCCCGAGTAAATCGTCGTTTAATCAGGATCTAAGATTGTCCGATGTTGTTAGTATAACTTTGAAGTAAAAGAAATGCCTATTCAAAAATGAAAATTGATGCAGACGACACGCAGTTTGCAGACGACACCGTATTTTTTTAACCTGATCACAGGTGCTTTGATCCTAATTACCAGATTAATTGGAAATATCGGCAAAAATATCTATATATGTCATAAATATGCATAATAAATCAAATCTGGTATGTTATAAAAAATGTTGCTTTTTAATAATATATCATTGAAAAGGGACGCAACTACCTATCAACTCTGCGGCGAGAACTGTAGACGGAGTTGCTGTCTATCACGTAGCGTGCATACATGTGTATTTCTCCAACGATTTTGACAAATTAGGTCTCATTTCATTCTCGACAAAATTTAACCAGATCTGTATCAGAACCATATCTAAAGACCAATCTCTGTGGTCAGTGTGTGTGTGTATGAGTTTTGTGTGTTGTTTTTAAATTGGCGTTTTTGTTTCCTCGTGAGAGCACATGATTAACGCTTTCATGAAAACGTTATATACAAAAGAACGCCCATACACAAACCTTGAAATCATTGAATCTCCATGCAAAATATTACATCTTTAATATTGATTTTATAATGGTATAAGAACAGTAGAATGCTTTTGGCCATGACAGAATCTGTAGTATCAGATATAAATTGTTCCATTAGGAAACAGAACAAACTATGATGAGACTGTTCCTACATGATATGTCTAGTCTAGGTCTACTATGTTTACAAGGCGTCTCTATGATGTAATAAGGGTGATTGAATGAAGATGAAGTGTCTTTAAAATCAGTTGATGGCTGTCTGGTGCAGAACAAAAGTAATGCAGAATGACCCCTGAACTTTAATCACTAAACTAACGCATGTCTTGAAACCCAAGTATTAGATTTCATTTTTTACGCGGTGGTTTTATCGATTAACATCGCCCATTGTTAACCCTTTACACCATAAACATGCATGTAAGAAATGATGACATCATGAATATTAATTAGATTTATTGTCATACTATGGACAAGTTCATGGCAGAAACTGTAGAATCATAGCTATATTATAGCATGTAATAGCCTATAAGCAAAGAGAGCAGATGATTAAGCCGCTCCTGCACTGGTTAAATGTTGTTGTTGTTCATATGCTATTATAATAGATGAGCTATATATACATTTGAACTTCGATATCTCGAACCCTGATAACTCGAACTTGAAGATAACTCGAACTAAAAACGTCGGTCCTTCCAAAATTTACAAAACAGTATTGTTCAAAAATGTATAAATACGCATATCTAGAAACACACGTGCCTGCATAATACAGGTCAAAAATAATGCTGCAATACTTTAGACCTGCATTAAGCTTTGAAGTAGAGAACTTATTCATATTAGACATCGGACGACTCGCACCTCTCTTATCTCGAAGTAATTCGATCGCAACTTCCGGTTGCGATTGTCGTATGTCAGAACTTACGATGTTTTCAGTCGTGGGCATAATATTTTTTGTAGGGTGTCCCCCCCCCCCAAAGAAAAAAGAACCCTGGATCAAATGTGTATTTTAACCAATGTTAGCGAACATTTTAAACTATAAATATTTACTGTTGTAGATAAGTCATTTGTGTATATATCTGCCAAACTTCTCTTAAAATTAAGCATTGGTTTTAAAGATATGAGTATTTTAATGAATGCACCTAAAATCTGTTTTAACATGATATTCGTACATTGCATAGTCCATGCCTATATCATGTTTAAAACGGAGTTTTGGGTGCTTTTCTTTAAATACCGAAATCGTAAAAAATGAATATGTTTAGATAACAATTAGACAACGTATGGCAAAATGTTGTCTCTACTAAGCTACACATGTATACTTTTAATTTAAGTTAGCAATATTAACAGAAATGGGATAAATTGCAGGTCTTAATACCGGGTTCCGGTTTTTTAGGACACCCTGTATGTCCTAAAGTGTTCCATACTAGAAAATGCGATGGTATCAGATGTACGAGTAGCAAATTAGGACTTACGGTGTATTTTGGTCGTAAGATCTATATTAACCCATTACCTCATAGGCTATTTCTAGCTCCAACCTCTTTGAATAAATCAACCGACAAAGGAGCATTAACTAGAGAAAAGGAAACTTTTAGAATTTTGTAGTTCTGAAACCATTGTGGTAAATAGAGCATTTGCTCCTTAGGAGCAAATGCTCTATTTATCATAATGGTTTCAAAAATTGACTTTTAAAAAGGCGTAGAAAGTCGTATTTATGGAGGAAAGGATTAAGAAATGTCCCAGGAATGGTTTTATGCGGCTACGGTTTTATGTCGTAAAATGACTAAGCAGGCCTTGTGAGAAAATATTGCACATCAGCGTTTCTGTCTTTCTGGATAATTTTGTTGAATTATGCAAATGGATATACAGTAACACCTCTATAGAGCTAAGTTAAGAAATAAGTTAATTTCGGAGGTGGTGGTAAAAGAGGTGTCATTAAACAAGATGAAGGTTATGCATAAACGTTTCTTTAGGAGCCTTCACCTTTAACCCTTTCGTCTGGAATCCGATTTTGTTAAATTATACAGTAAGATGAGGAAATAAGATAAATAAATGCAAATTTTAAAGGAATAACGCACAGATATAGAAATAAAGTTTGAGGCAATTAGTGAAGTCCCTGATCAGACGCCGCCTTGAAAAGGCGGCGTCTGATCTGGGACTGCACTATTTGTCGTGGTGCATTTTTGCGACAATGGCGGTAAAAGGGTTAGTTTACTTTCGTTCTGCATTAAACAGCCACCTGCTTTTAAAGACACTCGTGTTAGTCATGCTATGGTCGCTTTAGAGAGGTTCTACTGTATTATTCAAAATTTCCATTGATATGCATTGTAATTGCCGTGTACATGTATTCTAACGCAGTTTGAAACATTTGAATTTGATTTAAAATGTAAACTAGGGGAGTAGATGCTTCACGATGTAATTACCTTTTGCTATAAGACGTTCGAGTCGATCGATATTTTTCTCTTGGAAACTACTATCATAAAAATTGGTTTAATTGATGAGAATTATTTCCCTGGTTTAAATCCTGAATATTCAAACAGACCTTCCCACATACTTCCCGAATATCATCTTTATTTATGGTTGCAATCGATAAATATAAGTGAAATAATATACAGGGAAACCTCTTAACGGAAAGAAGTCTTAACACTTTCAACCCTGGAGACGCATTAAACTGTAATTTACTCTAACAGTATATACCCAGATCATAGGGCTCTTAAAGGAGCCCTCTAAATAGGGTCTGCACTGTTTCTCTTGCAAATTGACGCATTTCATACTGAGTGGACTCAATAGTTAAACACTTATGAGCTATTCCATTCTGATAATTCAGGGTTGCAAAGCTTAATATCGGTATTTAAGACAGATGGAAGCTTAATGCAGGATGGATGTCATGCAGAAAGCTCCCAAAGGAGCTTTCTACATGACTTTCATCCTGCAGTAAGCAGCCACCTGCTTTAGAGGATCTCAATTATACCTTATTAAGATTCGGTTTAGAGGTGATTGGCAGTACAAACATCCTAATGAAGCCGATATATTAAGAGTGAGAAAACAAATGGCTGTCAATTGTTATTGGTCGGAAGTAATGCAGAAGGTTCCTCTGAGACTTTTCTACATTACTTTTATTCTGCATTAGGTTACCGCCTAGTTTAATCCTATTCTTCATAGATATTCCTTTTAGTGTCCTCGCAAACAGAGTAGACCCAGATAAGAATACTCATGTAGGAGCCGTCTATTCTGGGTTTGGGTGCACATGCACTAATATGGATCTGATTCTACACTAGCTGTCATTGTCAAAATATCTTGTGTTCATTTACTATTATGAACATAAACCCAGTTAATAGTAATGAATCATTGTTTCTTACATACATATTCATGAGGTATACGGTTAAGTATCGATAATTATATACAGTTGAACTTCGATATCTCGAACTCGGATAACTCGAACTTCGGGATAACTCGAACAAAACGTTCAGTCATTTCAAAACACATGTGACAGCTTAATATAGGTCTAAAGTAATACTGAAAGCTCCAACAAGAGCTTTCAGCATTACTTTAGACCTGTATTAAGCTGTGGCATTGAGAAATTGTTCAGATTAGAAATCGGATGACTCGAACTTCTGTTATCTCGAACTAATTTGTATGGTCCCTTGAAGTTCGAGTTATCGAAGTACAACTGTATATTGAACAGTCGCAATAGAGAGGCAGTACTTGATTTCAGTGATAGACAATGCAAATGTATTGCACTTAAGCGAGCGATCGTTTAAACCTTTCCAAGTTCAATATTTATATGAGAAATTACGATATCACGAATATCTATTAGCTGAAATTTTATAATATAAACTTTTCAAGGAAATGTTTTGCATGGACAAAAAACTGTATTATCAGATCTATATCACATGAAAAGTAAACAGAACTGGCCCTGTTCATACGGCTCCTACAGGAGCCGTCTGATATGGGTCTTCTCTATTTTCAAATGCGTGAAAAATGCGTTTCTATGAAGGAAAGGGTCAACCCATTCCAAACCAAATTGACCTTTGCGCATCTCAGTAAAATCTATCTACACGGACCACTTTAACCCATTTGCTCCCAGTGGATTCTTCCATGTTTATATATTGGATTAGTCCGTTTTTATCTAAGGGGTGCCTAGCCTAAATTTTCATTTTTGTTTTGTTTTATAATGAAATTCCTATCAGCAAACAGTGTAGACTTTGATCAGACGCCGCATTATGCGGCGTCTGATCAGAGTCTACACTGTTTGCCTACGTCCCATATATGGGATCGTGGGAACAAATGGGGGAAAGAAGTCTCTTTGGAATATTCTTCCCATGAATAATCATGTAAAAACACGATGCCATAATCAATATTAATTATATTAATTCTAAAATGGGACGTACACAGGGGAATGTTGGCAATGGTTGAAACTATAAAGTCAGATCTAGATAATTCCATAAGCAAACAGTGCAGATCCTGATTAGACAGTTCCTACAGGAGCTGTCTGATCTGGATCTAATCTAATCTGTTTGCAAAGGGCGTTAAATGCGTATCTTTGAAGTACATGGTTATGGCATGTAGACTCTTATCAGAAAGTTGCCTATCTGCATTCCTTCTTTTTTAACCCTTGACACCATAAACTGACCTACTAACTTCTTTGCAAACAAGGAAGACTCAGGTCAGACGGCTTCTATACAAGAGCCGTCTGATCAGGGTATGCTCTCTTTGCTCATGACATTACATGTACCATAGTACTGACCCTATATTTTCTACCAATACCAAAAACCTCATGTGAACCTATGCAATTATATACAGTAAAACCTCTCTATAACGACCACTACATTACATCAAGTATTTTGTGTTAAAGGCAGGTGGCTGCTTAAAGCAATGTGAAAGTAAAACAGAACGCTCCTACAGGAGCGTTCTGTTTTGCTTTCACATTGCTTTAAGCAACCACCTGCCCTAAATATCAACTAATTTACACAATTTAGTGGTCGTTATAGAGGGGTTTTACTGTACTAGAGCTACATAATATTCATGATGTCGTTAAAACTTTAAAGAATATTCAATGGGGAATGGGCTAACCCATTCCCTCATATTGACGCCTTTTGGCGCCTCTGTAAAATTCTCATTTTGAAACCATTGTGATAAATAGAGTATTTGCTCCATAGGAGCAAATGCTCTTTTTACCACAACGGTTTCAAAACTACACAATTCTAACAAAAAGAAAATTCTAGTAAATGCTCATATAATATAGGAGCCGTCTAATCAGGGTCTGCTCTGTTTGCTTATGGAATAATATACATCTGATTCTACAGTTTTTGTCAAGGCAAAAATTCCCTTGAAAAGTTTATATAATAAAAACCTTGTACATATTCATGATGTCATTATTGTTTTGTTCCAATATGCAAAAGGGAAATAGTTAAAATATAAAACATATACTCGCTGTATCAAACGGTTTGGATCCTAATTAAAAAATACGAGATTCTCGGGATCTCATCTGGATCCTAACTCTTACTCTCCAATGGTGAGCATAGATCCGTCATTGCCAGTGAAAGAGTTAACTCTTTCGCTGCTAAATTTTGTCGTCTGCAAACTTTGTCGTCTGCTACAATTTTCCATTTTTATTTCTCTCTTCATTTTCTGTTTCAAGAAACAGTCACAGTAACAAACAGTTTGGATCCTGATGAGACGCCGAGTTACTCGGCGTCTCATCTGGATCCAAACTGTTTGCGTAACGCAATCACAGATGCGACATTGGCAGTCAGAGAGTTAAAGACATGTGTATTTGAAACTATCGGCGTTTTTCCTGTTTCAGTTCCCCTGGTGCTTTGCTTCCGAAGGAGTCCTAATGAGGCAGCATTGTGAGACGGGCGTCCTTTTTTCCACACTGTCGTGCCGACTCCGAGATGAATAGGGGGATACTAGAACAGTCAGGATGTCAATCAGACGTTAAGGAAAATTGACCTCTGATCAGGATCCGGTCCGCTTTTCTGGCTCTTCTTGTATTCGCAAATACACATTTGAAGAATATCTGGTTTCTGAGGGAAACAGCAGACTACACTTCATACGCAGACGACATTAATGAAGCAGACGACAGTTTGTAGACAGGCTCAGCGTCTACCATTCATTGCTGCCATTGGCAGACTCGAAGACAGAGACAGAGAGCTTTCCATGGGATTAAACGAACGCGGCTAGTCAATATGGAGGCATGTGACAAAGGACAAGTTTCCATCTTTAGCGGATGACATTCCTAAGGTAAGACTTTTGTTCTAGTCTATTATTTCAATAGTTCACTATCGCGGGAATCTATGCTACGTTAACCCGTCACAGTAAAAAGCTTGCTACAGGCATCTAACACTTTACTAATTGATCAACAGTATGTTTTCTCGCAGGTTTCTACATTTAGATCAATGGTAGACATCATTACCGTGTTAGGAATACAGAGATGCTGCAATGTCGATCGGAATGGAAGCCACATAACAGCGCACTAATGAAAAACTCTTCTTCACTTGTCATGCCACCCGCTCTTGACTCATGCTGTTAATGATTATTACTTCCTGTTCCGCGAGTACAGAATTACCTCCCTTGCATGATAGATTGACTACAAGGGGAAGACGTGCCGTTTGTAATATGTAAATGAGGCATTGACGACCACGCTGCATGAACATGAAGATTAGAATTTCAATGAGCTTCAATATACGTGGATTTTAAACTAGATTATCATATGCTGTGTAGCATCGCAATATTGTATCTGCAAAACGATCGATTTTGCGTTACCACTGAGCTGCTTTAATTTATTCGAGATCACACCAAGTTCAATACGAATTCTGGTATGATCTGTCTGCTTCCATATATAAACATAGAACACTATTAACCTTTTACTCCAGAGATGCGTCTTTTGGTACCTTTGCAAACAGAGTACACCCAGACCATAGGAGCCGTTTAATCATGATCTGCTTTGTTTGTTAACGAAATCATCCAGATCTATTTTTACAGTTTTTGTCATGGTAAAAAAGTTCATTGCCTATTACGGTGCTATTATAAAAAATCAGCTAAATGAATATTCATAATTTTTTATAGTCATTGTTTCTGCCATAATTATTCGTGGAGTAACAGCGGTTTAGAATTAATATCAAGCTACTGCGCATATCACGTAACGATTGGACTGTTCCGCTAGAGTATAACCCTACGTATTTTACAGAGCTACAAATAAGGGTGCGTACCCAAATACTAAAATTGTCCTTTCTCCACCAAACCCTTTACTGTGACCACTCTTTAGAATAGTCTCTTCGAGACGATTCTAAAGAGTGGTCACAGTATAGGGTTTGGTGGAGAAATAAAAGAGTTATTCTTGAAAATATTTAAATTTACACATCTTATCTAGACTTCTGCTACAGTATATATTCCATAAGGTGATAACCAATTTACAATAGCTTGTTTCTTCTTTCTAGATCAATACGTTTCTTTAAATTTCATACAAATTTAAAAACAAATCATAAGCAAACAGAGCAGATGAGACGGTCCCTACAGATGCCGTCTGATTTTGCAAAGGCGTTAAAGGGAGTATCTATTCATTAACCCATTTGCTCCCAGTGGATTCTTCCATGTTTATATATTGGATTAGTCCATTTTTTATCTAAGGGGTCCATTTTTTTTTATCTAAATTGTTTTATATTGAAATTCCTATCAGCAAACAGTGTAGACTGATCAGACGCCGCATTATGCGGTGTCTGAACAGAGTCTACACTGTTTGCCTACATCCAAAATATGGGGTCGTGGGAGCAAATGGGTTAAATGGTTATAAATTGTCAGTTCGGCAGCCCTTCTTTACTCTGTGTTATCGTGTAATTGACAAAAATGACTGTGTGGCAATAACTGTTATTTGTCTACAAGTAACGCGTACTTGCAAAAATCTTATAACCATTGGAATAATACTATTTACACCATTTCATGAAGATTTCCCAAAATTTGAGAATAAATAATAGCGGTTAACATCGCCACTCGTAATTTCTTGTTCTAGAACAAAATATTATCGCGACATTGCAATCACGTGTGGAACAAATGGGAATACCTCGAGGAACGAATCGGAGCGCGCTAAAGAGATCTGATTACGGACGACTGATACGGAACTAGAACGCACGCGAATTTTGTCTAAAACGCGGGCGAATAACTTCGGCTATGTCGATGCTTTAATTTCAAGCTTTCGCAATTTTAAGTGTTATCGATTTTTTAACACCAAGCTTTCGTAAATTCAAGTGATTGTTTGAAAGTTATTTCCACACCACTATTTTTCATTAACTCTTTACTCCAGGATTACTTTTTGATTACCTTTTTAAATGGCATATGAACACATACTTTTTGGGGGGCAATACAGAAACTGTAGAATCAGATATATATGTGTCTTATTACAGATGTGCAAGAATCGAATTCAAGTGATTAATTGTGTTTTAGATCATAGCTCGTCTTCGAGATGTTACACATTAGATCAATCGGTCCAAGAGATCACGTGATCTGCATTATTCCTCTTCTTAACTGCCAACAGTGATCTAATGAACGATAAAGCACTGGATTAAATCATTGTTTCTGAGCCCTTTACGTCAGTAATAGTAATAATGGCACTATGAATATTATGTACAGTAAAACCTTTCTATAACGGCCACTAATTTACATCAAGTAATGTTGTGTTACAGGCAGGTGGCTTCTTAAAACAAGATGAAAGTAAAACAGAACGCTCCTATAGGAGCGTTCTGTTTTACTTTCACCTTGCTTTAAGTACCCACCTGCTTTAAATACCAACTAAATAACACAATTTAGTTGCCGTTGTAGAGAGGTTGTACTGTACATGATGTTTTATAATGTCATGTGGACACAGAAATTTCTTGACATGACAGACACTCTAAAATTACTAGATATCTGATCTCGGTCTACTCTGTTAGCGAAGACGTTAAAATCGTTTTTACCAGGTAAATGGTTACACAGAACAGTTAGATTAATCGAATCAATAACTTTCCATCAAATAATGCTTAACATTATTAGTAATCTTAATAAATCTATTAACCCTTCTCTTGCTGAATTTTAAAATACATTTCTTCTTCTTTACCCATGCCCTGTTGTATAATTACATATATCTTCACTGTCTACAATTATTTCTCTATGCAATCACTGCTGTGGAGTGCACTGGTTGCACAATATATCAATTTGTAAATAGTGCAGACCCTGATGAGACAGCTCCTGCAGGAGCTGTCTCATCTGGGTCTTCACTATTTACAAATAGGTATATTGACGTGAATAGCAAGCGAAGGGTTAAATCGGATTTCGTTATGAAATTGATCAGATCAATAGTAGTATATGTAAATGGTTTATGTCTCAGAATTCACAATTACTACATGTGTCTAGTACATTACGAATAATAACGATTACTGCTATTTTTATTTTGACTGGTCATCTGTTACTGCTACAAATATCGATTAATTTGAGTAGATCTATACGTCAATGACTTTGTATGACGTCATACTGGAGATGTGATTTGAAAGAATTACATTAAATGGTCTCTGAACCGACCTTTTTGTAAAGTTCTAAGAATATATCTTTTAGGCAAATGTCTGCTTAATGGAGGGTACACGTCATGCATGAGGCTGCCACCTGTGTTAACCCTTTACTCCATATAGGAGCCGTCTGATCAGTGTCTGCTATGCTATGATATAAATATGACTCTACCATTTCTGCTATGACTAACATTCCTTGTGTGCATATTCCATTACAAAAAAATGAATCTTATTTATATTCCCGACATCATTGTTTCATGGAGTATAGGTTAAAGACGGACATTGAAGTTTATTGGTTTCTACGATTTAGAGCGGGTTTAAGTTCTGCAATCTTATATATAGGGGCTTTCTTGCATTAGTTTTGTCCTGCATTAAGCAACCGCATGCTTTTAAAGTCCCTGAATTAAAAAAAATGTATGGCCTTTCCCTTATGTAAGCGCATTTTGACGCATCTGCAAACAGAGTAGACCCAGATCAGACGGCTCCTATAGGAGCCGTCTGATCAGGGTCTGCTCTGTTTGCTTATGGTGTAATATAGGTCTGATTCTACAGCTTCTGCCTGAGCCAAAACGTCCTGTGTTCATATGCCAGTATAAAAAATAATCTTATTACTATTCATGACGTCATTATTTCCTACATGAATATTCATCAGGGAAAGGGTTAAGACGGGTTCTAGTGTTTTACGTAATATGTACAATGTATAATAATAATAATAATAATAATAATAATAATTAGATCTAATATGTAAGTACAGTGGACTTTTTTATCAATTGCAATTGTGAATGTAATCGTTAGTACTGGTATGTTTCAAACAATTACCATTACGGAGTCAATCAGTGTGTCAATCTTGTGGAGACACCGAACTGCACTTGCACCCGGAACCTTAATCCTTCGCTTGCTATTCACGTCAATATACCTACCTGTAAATATATGAAAACCCAGATGAGACAGCTTCTGCAGGAGCTGTCTCATTAGGGTCTGCATTATTTACAAGTTGATTGTGCAACCAGTGCACTCCACAGCAGTGATTGCACAGCGAAATACTTGTACACAGTGAAGATATATGTAATTATACAACAGGGCATGGGTAAAGAAGGAGACATGTTTTTTTAAAATTCAGCAAGAAATGGGTTAAATACGGATCCAGACTTTTTATATGCGTATATCAGTATTTCGCTCATTGGATTACAAAACGCTAATGTACATGTAATGCTGTTGAAAATGTTCCCTCTTCTTCTCATCCATTTGCTATTGTTTCAGCTCTCTGTTTTAAATAATTAATCCTTTCTTCATACCTAAATCTTTAGTCCGCTAATCGCAACATGTCTCGCATTTGTAAACAGCTTGGACCAAGACGAGACGCCGAGTAAAGCCGAGTAACTCGGCGTCTCATCAGGATCCAGACTGTTTGACACTCGGTTAAAAGTTTCTCGAAAGCTTTAAAACATCGAAAGTAAGTCAAGTTTGTAACAGATCAGAATATGAGCCGCCATCGTTCTTTTTCCAGGCCTTGGGTTAACCCTTACAACTCTGAGTTTTCAAATGGACTATTCCCACATCCAAAACAGTTCAAGGTTATGGTGAATATTTAGGGATTTTTTCTATAGAAATGTGTAAGATGTCAAACAGTGCAGACCCTGATGAGAGGGCTCCTGTAGGTGCCCTCTCATCTGGGTCTACACGGTTTGCAAAGGGCATTAATGACTCGTGCCCCGCACGAAGCTTGCACTCCGGTGATGTGGCGACCCCTGGCGGGAACGCTGAGTATTGATTTCTTTATTTTATAGTTAACATGTTAGGGGCGAACGGTGTTTAACGTTACGAACGGGTTGTATCCATGTCAAACGTCTAGTGACCCAATTTTTCATCAGGATCAAAACTAATTGACGCACTGGTTACGGCTTAAGAAGAAACGGAAGGAACGCCTTGCTTCGGAATCTTAATTAGAAGCATTGTTTTGTCTATGAAAATTCGCCCAGCATGCAAAGTATTAATCACAGAACTAGTTCCCCAATAATTCTTATTCTTGCATATGCTTTGGTCTCAATTTACATTATGCAATCACATTAAAAAAAAATACGTAACTTTTAGTTTTGTTTTAGTTTCAAACCTGAAAAAGTTGACTTGGCAACGCATTTAATTTTAGACTGTACTATTTCAACTTTGGTTTAACCATCTGAATACAAGGAATTGATGTACTAGTAGGTGCAAACAGTGTATACCCAGATCAAAGGGCTCCTAGAGCCATTCAAAACTCCACTGGAAAAGTATACCCTTTCATACAGAATGGACTCTATAGTTAACCCATTACCTCATAGGCTATTTTAGATACAACCTCTTTGAATAAATCTGGTTTAACCATCTGAATACAAGGAATTTATGTACTAGTAGGTGCAAACAGTGTATACCCAGATCAAAGGGCTCCTAGAGCCATTCAAAACTCCACTGGAAAAGTATACCCTTTCATACAGAATGGACTCTATAGTTAACCCATTACCTCATAGGCTATTTTAGATACAACCTCTTTGAATAAATCTGCCGAAAAGGAGCATTAATTAGAGAAAAGGACAATTTTAGAATTCTGTAGTTTGAAACCATTGTGATAAATAGAGCATTTGCTCCTATAGGAGCAAATGCTCTATTTATCACATTGGTTTCACAAAGTGACTTCTACAGAGTCGTCAATATGAGGGAAATATTTAACTTCGAAAATTGAACTTTCATAAGGATTTAAAATCAAATCAAAAATCCTCCTGACAAACTCAAGCCAGCATATTAGAGATACGGGGCTCTCTGAAACTGTACCGCCTCCGCGCTCTCAATGTAAGCGGAACAATAGAGGGGATCGATAAAATGTCAAATCTCTATGGGGCCTGGTTAAGTCTGTCTAGTTTTTAGACTGTTTTATTGTCCTTTGTTAGTTTTTTTTCTGGGTAATTTTTGGCTACGTTCCATTCTCTTGTGTTTCTTTATTTGCTGAGATCAGCAAAATTCGCTGTCAAAATAGTAAAAGAAAATGCGTTAAAATCAAAACAACTATATTTATGGATTATTTTTTAATGCGTGAAACGTCATTCCTTAAACAGTGCGTGTTAAAAAAAATGTTTAGTAATTTGAATAAATGGAAAGTAAGCAAAATAATTTCACTGGTAATATTTATAGGCGTCTTTCGGAAACACTGCCATGCACACATATTTAACCCTTTACTCCATGAATATTCATGTAAGAAATAATGACGTCATGAGTGTAAATTACATTACTTATTATAATCGTGCAGACTGTAAAATCATATCTATATTATATCATAAGCAAACGGAGCAGACCCTGATCAGACGGCTCCTACAGGAGCCGTCTGGTCTAGGTCTACTCTGTTTGCAAAGGCGTAGAAAGGCGTAGATCTATAGTAGAGTGGATTTATTAATATTTCGTTATATGCATGGAAAATATGAAGCAAACATCCTGGCCATAGGCCTCGGAAATGGTTTATCCCATTTCTTCCTAGACTTCTTTGAATACTTAATGGGAAAAAGACTTTTTTCAGTATTGTGTATACATTTTAAACCAATATTAATCACTATGGTTTCCCAAATTGGCATCTACAGAGGCGTCAAAAGGTGTCAATATGCGGGAATGGGGTAAGCGAATTCAAGATTACCATCGCAGACATGTTGGATCTAAATGTCTGTCAAAAAGGGTTGTAGATAAGTTGCATATTTAGGAAATCTAAATATGTGGGGGTTTTTTCTAAAAATTTCTCCACCAAACCCTATCTTGCTGCTACTCATTAGAATCTCCTCACCGAGATAGGATTTGGCCGAGAAAATCAGAACTTTCGACAGATTAATACGCATCTTACAAATGGATCCACTGCTCTGGATCCGGTATGACGCCGATCCGAGTACCTCTTTCTCTGTATTTCATCTGACTTGAGCTTCGCTTGTGAGTGTTTAACCCTTTACTCCATAAATACACCTTTCTACGCCTTTGCAAACAGAGTACCCCCAGGATATGCTCAGTTTGCTTATACAGTGCTCCCTCCCTACAGCGACACCCTTTGGGATACGAATATTGTATGTGTTGTTCAGAGAGAGTTGTTATAGGGAGGGAAAATGAAACATAATTAGCTTGTCTGCAGATCCCCAGATAAGGTGTATTTCGAGAACTAAAACCGTTATGCCTCAATCAAACCCTATGTTGTGACCACTCTTTAGAATCGTCACTTTGTGGCGATTCTAAAGAGTGGTCACAACATAGGTTTTGATTGAGGCATAAAGAAAATACGATGAGCAAACGTTGTTTCTGGAGCCTTGTTGTTTCGGAAACAGTGACATGCGTTGTTGTAAGTAGGGAATCGTTATTGAGAGGGCCGTTGTAGGGAGGGAGCACTGTAATATAATTATAGTTATGATTCTACAGTTTCTACTATAGCCAAAAAAAACTCTTGTGTCAATGTGCCGTTTACAAAATTAGCCTAATTAGAGTCATGCGTCATTATTTTTAAACAAATTAATGTTAATGCCTACACTAGATATAATTGTATTAGGTAACACCTTCTGTCTTAGAATGACGTTTCAGTCACCAGCACTTAGAAAATAACTTGAGTTCATACAACTTTACAGTTTACAAGGTCGACCATTTCAACCCTTTCAGTACTTATATAAGGTGGCACCTTTTTCTTCGAATGACGACGTCAAAGTTTTATACTAATAAAGTATTTCCTATGGAAATAACTTGAATTCATACATTTTTACAGTTTTCAAATTCGACTGTTTTAACCCTTTCAGTGCGTGAAATGAATTACTAAGGCCCTTTGCAAACAGTGTGGACTCAGATGACAGGGTTCCCCTATGGGAGCCCTTTCATGAGAGGGTCTGCACTGTTTTTCACGTTACCCCTTTGATTTAACCCTTTCCTTCATATAAACGCATTTTCACGCATTTGCAAACAGAGTAGACCCAGATCAGACGGCTCCTATAGGAGCCGTCTGATCAGCGTCTGCTCTGTTTGCTAATGGAATTTGAAAAATCTGTTTCTTTACTTTCTGAAATGGCTACAATGTTCCACCTTCCATATTTCATTATAACTATTTTGTCCGTGAATATTGAACTTTGGAGTAAACATAGAACAGGGAAAGGGTTAAAACATTCCTGATTATTCACGGTAAAAGTGGTCTGTTTGAAGGTTTGGAGCAGTCCATATGAAACGTCAGGGTTGAAAGCGTTAAGAAAATAATAGCTTTAGAATAGGTATTCAGTTACTGTATCATTGTACGCCAGAATGTATTTGTTTCCTCTCTTGGCAAGAAATGTGATTGTCGTCTGCTGCCATCGAAATAAATATTCCTTTACCTTGTGAATATTCATCAAAGAAATAAATACATCATGTATATCTATTAACTGATTTTTTAAAATATTTATTCTATATGTACACACGATTTGTTGGCTTTGGCTAAATTGTAAGATCATATATCTTATTTCCATAAAAGTAAAAGAACAGATACTGATCAGACGGCTCCTACAGGAGTCATCTGATCTGGGTTTACTTTGTCTGCATTGGAATGGAAATGCGCCTCTAACAGGCAAAGGATTTACCCATTCCCTCATACTGACACCTTTTGACGCCTCTGTAAAAGTCACTTTGTGAAACCATTGTGATAAATAGAGCATTTGCTCCATAGGAGCAAATGCTCTATTTATCTCAATGGTTTCAAAACTACACAATTCTAAAAATGTCCCTTTTCTCTATTAAATGCTCCTTCCCGGTAGCTTTATTCATAGAGGTTGTATCTAAAATAGCATATGGGGTAAAGGATTAAAGAAATAAGATTAGAATGTTAGAAAAAATGTTGATTTTAGTTAGACGCAAAGTGTACTCGTCATATCTGTATCCAATATGTTTACCGATGTACAGTAGAGCATGTTTTAACCCTTTCCCTGTTCTATGTTCATTTCAAATTTCAATACCTACTGAATATTCATGAACAAAATAGTTATAATGAAATATGGAAGCTGAAGCATTATAGCCAATTTAGAAACTAAAGAAACATATCTAACAAATTCTAATAGCAAACAGAGCAGACCCTGATCAGACGGCTCCTCTAGGAGCCGTCTGATCTGGGTCTACTCTGTTTACAAATGCGTTAAAACACGTTTATATGAGGGAAAGGGTTGAGCGCGGTCATTTTTCCTTTTTAATATAGGAGTCGTAAGAAGCAGATGGTTGCTTTACGCAGGGCAACATTAATTTGCAGGAGCTTTCTGCATTACCTTTTACCTGCATTAAGATACCACATGCCTTACAGACCTATAATAAGACCCATATTCGGTGGCCGCTTCAGACAGGGTTTACTGTATTCACAAGTTGTTGAAAGGCGTTTATGTAAATGAACAATTCTCGCAATACGGGCTTAAAGAGTTTTACTGCACTCTAGTGTTTAAACCCTCATCGTACAGAAAAAACATGATACCCACCTAAATTCTCACCTGTTGTAATGTTTATTATGCTTTTTGTCCATTCAAACTTTTGAAAAAACAATACTGGCCGAGTGCCCTATACAGCTTGTATTACGATGTGTTTCTCTGCGTCTCATCTGAATCAAAATTGTAAAATGCAATGTGATTCAGGTCGCACTGAGCAAGTTAAAGGATTAATATTTAGCCTGCTATGGGCGGATGAGTGAAAACCTATGCAAACAGTTTGTATCCAGAGGAGACGCCGCGTAACTCGGCGTCTCACCAGGATCCAAACTGTTTGACACCCTGGTTGCATTTTGGTAGATAAATTGATTATAGCTTGAAATTTGAAAATGTAGTAGGGTAAAACATTCTGTAAAAATAATTTGCTGAGCTGCCTAAAGGATTAATTGAGAAAATGTTTTATTGTTTGAAATTTTAAAGCGTTTAGCTGTTAATTCCGGAGGTGGCTTTCAAAGTGATTACTACATTGGTGGCAGTACATGTACTTTGTAAACAGCGCGTGAGTAAACTGCTAGAGTATTAGGCTAACTATTTACCTCATTAATATCCACGTAAGAGTTAATGATCTCATGAATATTAATTAGATGAAATGGATTGATAATACATGGGCACGGGAATATTTTGCTATGGCAGAAACTGTAGAAACATATATATATTATGTCATAAGCAAACAGACCAGATCCTGATCAGACGGCTCCTATGGGAGCCGTCCGATCTTTGTCTACTCTGTTTGCAAAGGCGTAAAAATGCGTATTTATAGGGTAAAAGGTCAAGTTGATTTTTTGTTTTGTTTCCTTTATAATGTAAACAAAGATCGCTTTATATACAGTAAAAACATTCTAAAGCTACCATAAACAGAAGTCTAAAAAATCGGGGTTTAAAATACAGGTGATCTATGTTAGGTAATGCAGGACAAAAGTAATGCATAAAGCTCCTATGGGAGTTTTTTGCATGTTTTTGTTTCAGGCCTAGCAGCCACCCGTTTTAACGACAGCTATGTTGATTCATGAAGCCATTCCCTCATATTGACGACTTTTGACGACTCTGTAAAAATCAGAGAAACCATTGTGATAAATAGAGCATTTGCTCCTATAGGAGTAACTGCTCTATTTATTACAATGGTTTCAAACTACAATATTCTAAAAAATTCCTTTTCTCTAGTTATTGCTCCTTTCCGGTAGCTTTATTCAAAAAGGTTTTATCTAAAATAGCCTATGAGGTAATGGGTTAAGTGGTCGTTTTGGAGAGTTTCTGCTGTATATTTTAATTGGTTGTATCTGTTACATAATTAATTTCGTGTGCAAACAATTAAGTCACAGACTCTGCTGAAATTCAATACAATAATGGGTTCAAAACTGTTTAAAATCCGAAATGTGATATAGTCAGAAATCGACTGTAATTGTTTTGTTTTGCTGTTGTTGTATAAAATAAACGACGAAAGTACTAATTTTATTAACAGTAAGCGCAGCCACATCTAAACACGCCATTTTCCTCTGTTCATGCCCTTTGATCTGTCAAGCCCTCTACTTTAGTCACTCAAAGCGTCGCCATGCTTGTAACATTAGGTGTCATATGCATGTAACATTAGGTGTCATATGCTTGTAACATTAGGTGTCATATGCATGTAACATTAGGTGTCATATGCTTGTAACATTAGGTGTCATATGCATGTAACATTAGGTGTCATATGCTTGTAACATTAGGTGTCATATGCATGTAACATTAGGTGTCATATGCATGTAACATTAGGTGTCATATGCTTGTAACATTAGGTGTCATATGCATGTAACATTAGGTGTCATATGCATGTAACATTAGGTGTCATATGCATGTAACATTAGGTGTCATATGCATGTAACATTAGGTGTCATATGCTTGTAACATTAGGTGTCATATGCATGTAACATTAGGTGTCATATGCATGTAACATTAGGTGTCATATGCTTGTAACATTAGGTGTCATATGCATGTAACATGCGTTACACCTTTTGCACGCAGAATAAAACATCATCAGCAAATGAAAGCTTGGCCTGGTTTGTATTTAGACCATTAAGCTATTCAGTGGAATCCATTTTAAGCGCACTTTAGAATGGGTCTAATTCTTAGTTATTAACCCATTCCTTCAAACGCTATTTTTAGATCCAACATCTCTGAATAAATCAACCGAAAAAGAGCATTAACTAGAGAAAAGGAAAGTTTTAGAATTTTGTAGTTTTGAAACCATTTTGATAAATAGAGCTCCTATGGAGTAAATGCTCTATTTATCAAAATGGTTTCAAAAATGACTATTACAGAGGCGCAGAAAGGCGTATTTTTAGGAAAGGGTTAAGGCAGGTGGCAGGTTAATTCAGGCCGCAAGTAATGCAGACAACTCCAATAGGAGCTGTCTGCATTACTTGTGTCTTCCTTGAACAATCGCCTGCATTTTAAGACGCACGAGTCCAGTAAACCAATGGTAGCTCAAGACAAGGTCATCTGATCGTTAACCCTTTCCTCCATAAATACACGTTTCTACGTCTCTGTAAAACTCATTTTTTTGAAACCGTTTTGATAAAATTATTATCAAAATGGTTTCGAAACTAGACAATTCTGAAAAATGCATTTTCTCTAGTAAATGCTCCTTTTCGGTAGATTTATTCATCAAAGGGGTTGGGTCTAAAAAATAGTCTATGGGGGGGAAGGGTTAAACAGTTCAGATCGTGATCTGACATAGAATTGCTCGTCGTCTCATTTGAACATATAAACTATTCGCAAATATAGTCACAAATTCACTAATATCGTACTGAAGTAATGTCGTCTTAAAAATGTTTGTCTGCTGCAGACATTAAGACCGACGGTTAATGTGTCTCCATCAATGGAGATTTCATGTATTTTATTATCATTTTCGTATACACAGTAGAAACAATCTAAAAACCACTTAATGAATAAAACATGGGCATCTTGATAAGTAAGTGATAACTTAATGCAAGACAAAAGCAATGCAGAAAGCTCCCATAGGAGCTTTCTGCATTACTTTCGTCTTGCATTAAGCTTCCGCCTGCCTGTACCATATTGAGTGCAGATCCCATTTTAGTGATAGCATTTGAAGGGTTTTACTGTACATGCAGGTAACTGTATTTAGAATGCAAAATTATTATAACTTTCATTCGAAGGAGTGTTTCTATGGGAATGCACGCTTTGACAAAAATGGAGGACTGGCTGGTAATTCACTAAAACACGCATCACGAAGGAACTTCTTTTTGTTCGGAGGCCTACGCCGATTTCTTCCTTTTGTATATACGTACGCATGACGTATTTGGTTAGAATGTGTTACTTAATTATTATTTCAATCTAGAGCTTTCTAAACATTTAGACAGCTGTGAGCGGATGAGTGATAACCTATGCACACAGTGTGGATCCAAATGACACGCCGAGTAATGTTATAGATGTTAGTAGCGTAGATGAATCAAATTGTAAAGTACGTACCGTGGCTATAGGGGTCCGAGGGTATGCTTCCTCGGGAAAATTTAGAATTGTACAGTTTTGAAATCATTGTGATAAACAGAGCATTTGCTCCTGTGATTGTGTAATTTTGAAACCATTGTGATAAATAGAGCATTTGCTCCTATAGGAGCAAATGCTCTATTTATCCCAATGGTTTCAAAAGGTGACTACAGTCAGAGGCTCTTGTGGCATTTGCTCCTGTGATTGTGTAATTTTGAAACCATTGTGATAAATAGAGCATTTGCTCCTATAGGAGCAAATGTTCTATTTATCTCAATGGTTTCAAAAGGTGACTACAGTCAGAGGCATCAATATGAGAGAATGGGTTAAAGATTACATGCCAAGATAGAACGATTACCATGGTCAACCCCCTTAGTCTTCGATTTTTGTTTCAATTACTTCCATAATAATGTTTTCACCTTTCAGATTATTGTTACGCACGTGCGTAACATGCGCACGTGCTGCGCCCATGGATGTTGAGCATTCTCATTTACCCATACCATTGATTATTATTCTTTTTCTTTTTTTCTTTATCAGTCAATATATTGCTACGCTTCCGGTGACGAAACTATAACGAACTTATTAGCTTGGGTCTGAGTTCATCCTTAAGTATCTGACCAACTCAGACTCAAGCAGAACGTTTTATAACCTCGGGACCAAGTTATTGCGTTGTTTACTAATTTGTTTATTGTTACTTTAGTTACCATGACTACGGCGAACTGTTTGGATCCAGGTAATCTGATGACTCGCCCGGATGTATGCCATTCTGACAATTGCTTCTGGGGTTTTATAACATAAGGGGAAGAAAACCTGCTTTTCGTCGAATATAGTTTAAGCAGACGACAATTTTCACAGACGACAATTTCAGCAGACGACAAGTACTTTGCCGACGAAAGAAGTAGAAGGATGGCAAATGCTATTGATCGGCCCCTATAGACAATGGATGGGGTAATTGCTCTGTCTGTCAGTTATATTAGCCCGCATACTGCTATGAAAATTGCCGTCAGCTCACATTCTAGATAGTCTACTTCAGTTTTTAAACCGCCGCCAGATTATCTCACAGGTTTTAGGAACTAAATTTCAAGTGTCAATCGGCTTGAATCCTGACGAGACAGCGAGGCGATTGGTGTCTAATCTGCATCCAAACTGTGTTTTGCAAATGCTTCTCCAGAAGCTTTTAGCAGGATAAGAAACACTGGACTGGCATCTATAGGCATTTCCCCGATTAATCCTTTATCTTATACAAACGCTTTTCAACGCCATTTACAAACAGAGTAGACCCAGATCAAACGGCTCCTGTAGGAGCCGTTTGATCAGGGTCTGCTCTGTTTGCGTATGACATCATATATACCTGTTTATACAGTTTCTCCCAATATTAAACAATTGTGATGCTATTATAGAAATTCAGCAAATAGATAAATATCCACGCTTTTCAACGCCATTTACAAACAGAGTAGACCCAGATCAAACGGCTCCTGTAGGAGCCGTTTGATCAGGGTCTGCTCTGTTTGCGTATGACATCATATATACCTGTTTATACAGTTTCTCCCAATATTAAACAATTGTGATGCTATTATAGAAATTCAGCAAATAGATAAATATCCATGGTGTCATTTTTCCGCCCAGGAATATTCACCAGGGAATGGGTTAATTCTAAAAAAAATGGTTGTATTCGTATATTTTCGGACCGGAATTGGCTTTGTAATAACCAACTTGTTTACAAAACAGACACAAGAAATCCAATTTATTGTTTTGTGCGGTCCGAAGGTGAGATTATACAGCAGACAAAGTAGACTCTCAATAATGAATATTAATGATAATGCAGTTTCATAGTAGGTACTGAAAATATTTCTAATTGATGAGTCTAGCTGCTGGCCATGTCATGACGATCTCTCGCTAGAACCACAGGAACGGGACTCGTTTGAACGTGTATATTCGTGTATCATTTACTATAATTATGTTACAAGTTGATATGAGTCCGACACCTGTGGTTAGATCCAGTTTGTACACCATAAATATCGGGACTCTTAGAATTTGACAGGCGACACACTGACACCTAATAAGATGTCAATGTTGCGACGGTATGGCGAGACAACTGTGAACAGGACTTTTAACCCTTTACTTCATGAGCATCCATGTAAGAAATAATGGCATCATGAATATTAATTAGATCATTTTTATTTCAGCACATTAACACAGGAATGGACCAAGTGTCAGGTTTTACTCGACGTCTCATCTGGATCCAAACTGTTTGCAAATGCGGGATAAGCTGAATTAGGGTTAACACACACTGTGAAAACATTTAAAACATTCCCTCCTAGACTATTTTTAGACCCAACCTCTTTGGACATATCTACCGAAAAGGAGCAGTAACTAATTGTGTAAACCATTGTGATAAATAGAGCATTTGCTCCTATGGAGCAAGTGCTCTATTTATTACAGTGTTTTCAAAATATTACTTTTATAGAGGCATAATAATGGCGTCAGTAGGAGAGAATGGGTTAAAAACGGATTGGATCAAGTCATGTAACATTATCAGGCGCCTTATCTGCATACATATAATTTACAAATTTGATCAAGATTTCTTTGATACTATGACTTGTCTGTATTCCCAAGGATGCCAGACCAGAATTTTGTTAGTTTCGCTTTCACAATTTGTTCATATAAAAGTGCTCTATTGATTCAGTCGGATGTTATTTCACGGCACAACCAGATGAATATGCTTTCACACGCGATTGTGTGGTTAAATCTTAACTTCCAATTTATGTCCAATAATAATGATAAACTCATGTTACGCGCAAGAAACATAAAACAGAGATATATCGGCATTGTGTGTTTTAACTTTTTGCACGTTGAGTTTCTGTCAAATGCAAATCGCACTCTTTTGCTACTGTTCTCAAAGCTATTTTCCGTCGTTTTTCCTGCAATATTACAGCGAAGGTGTGGAGCAGTTTCTGTCCTACAGAGAAGTCGAGTCACTCGGCATCTTGTCTTGATCTACACTATTTGCGCATATCTTTATAATTTCGCTGCCATCGCTCAAAGAGTTTATATCGGAGAGGACTGCAGAGCTGCGAAATCTATGTGCGTGGATAAAATGTGTTTGAAAGCCTAGCAAAACGTAATGTTCATAAAACTACCATTTAATCTCCGTAGCAGGAAATCAGGCGATACCACATTGCAAATAAGGTAAACCAAAATTAATGTTTATCGCTCCACTCTATGGAACAGCTCATTGCAATGTCGTCAAACTTTCACCCAACCCTTCTCTTGATGGAATAATCATGTACGACTTAATGACATCATGAATATTTATTACCTAAATGTTTATAATGGCACGTGAACACATGATGTTTTAGCCATGACAGACATTTTAGAATCAGATCTATATAATTCCATTTGCAAACAGAGCAGACGCTGATCAGACGGCTCCTACAGGAGCCGTCTGATCTGGATCTACTCTGTTTGCAAAGGCGTAAATCGCCTCTATATGTTAAAATTGTGTAGAACTATAACAGGCATGCGTTTTACTTGCACTGTTGTTTTACTACCATTGACTAAGTATTAATAGACAAAAACAAAGAAAACAAAATAGTCAGGGCCCGGTTTCACAAACATACTTTAAGTATGTCACCAGATTCAGTAACACACTCATAACAACAAGCTAAAGCTGAGTGCGTTTCACACCAAATTATTCAGGTGTGTCAATATATTCTCGCTGTACACTTATAGAACCTCGTTTGCATGTTTTGAGCGCATCAAAATTAGAAACTAAAAACGTTTGAAGCCTGACAAGTGAACGATGTAAAAGAGGCCCGCATAGGCCCGCACATTATGTCTATTCTCACTTTTGTTATCCCCACCTTTAACATGTATTCAGCTGTGTGGACCTTAACAAACAGTTTTGGCCAAGATCAGACACCCGCGCGTCACTGTGTCTAATAAAGATCTAAACTATTCCAAACTCTGGTTGCATTTTTGTAGAGACATTAATTGTACCTTGCAATCGCAAAAGGGGTTGGGCGAGTTTATTTACAAAACGGGGCTCAGCAGACTAAAGGTTAAAACAAACACCCAATCACTATAAATCGGACTCAAAAGGATCGGGGTTGGACTGCGTCATCATATTCTCAGTCTTCAAAGCATAAACAAAATTTGTAAATTAGAAACTTTGTTCCATGCTTATAAAACTTGTTAGTTGAGTCTGAGTTCGTTCTCAAGTTTTTGATTGGTCATATTTGAGCCTCAGACTGAACTAAAAAGCTATATAAGCATGGACCTTTGTCTCCAGAATAGCTCCTTTATATTTCCATTAAACCCTATGTTGTGACCGCTCTTTAGAATTGGTCGTCTCTTAGATATTCGCTTCGAGGTGATTCGAAAGAGTGGTCACACTATAGGGTTTGGTGGAATAATTACGATTTTAACAGAGGTCCAGATAAAATGCGTAGATTTAAACATTTTCAAGAATAACTCCTTTATTTCTCCATCAAACCCTATGTTGTGACCACTCTTCAGAATCGTCTCTTTGAGACGATTCTAAAGAGTGGTCACAACATAGGGTTTGGTGGAGAAATGACGATTTTGGTATTTGAAATAGGCCTACATTGCATTATCTACCGCTCTGCCGAGACTTAACACTTTCGGATATTCCCATGAATGCTTGCTTGGACTCCAGATTTTACCAGATTGGTAAAACCTGGGAACCAATCAACATTATCTAAATGTAGGTATATTCTTGAACTTCTGCAATCATACTACAAATATATGTTCGCCATTTTTAGATGGAAACAAATCTCATTGAATTAGTCTTCACCAGTCTGTTAAAGTACTTTGACTTGTATCTTTGTCTAAAATGTAAGTTTTGTCTAGAAGTTCGAATATCAAATGGACAAGGTGGTTAGTTCAACATAAATACAAGTACCAGTTATATAATATAGGGTGTGGGTGCTACAGTGCTCCCTCTCTACAACGACACCCTTTGGGATACGAAGATTGTATGTGTTGTTCAAAGGGGGTTGTTATAGGGAGGGAAAATCAAACATAATTAGCTTGTTTGCAGATCCCCAGATAAGGTTATTTCGAGAACTAAAACCGCTATGCCTCTATCAGACCCTATGTTGTGACCACTCTTTAGAATCGTCACAAAGTGACGATTCTAAAGAGTGGTCACAACATAGGGTTTGATGGAGGCATAAAGAAAATACGATGGAAAAAGTTGTTTCTAGAGCCTTGTTGTTTCGGAAACAGTGACATGCGTTGTTGTAAGGAGGGAATCGTTATTGAGAGGGTCGTTGTAGGGAGGGAGCACTGTATATGTACAATACACTTAACCTCAATAACATGTATGTAACAAACTGTGAATTCATTAATATTAATTACATAAATGTTTATAATGTATAGGAACATAGATATTGCAGGTCATGGTAGAAACTGTTGTATAAGACCTATATTATTTCACAAGCACACTCAGCAATCACAGATAAGACGTTTAATACATTTTTGTTGAATTAATACTGAGAAGGGGAGTATCCATCTTTAATTATTGAACAGATTAAAAATTAGGTTTTCCTTTTTCAGTTGAATAATTCGCACATATTGTTTCCACTTTATGTTTGCATTATTTATCGAGCTACAAACAAAAGAAACCAAGAGAGGAGATGCACTAAGAGAGGACACATACATCACTTTGAAAGAATTGCCGAGCTTCAAACAAAAGAAACCAAAAGAGGAGATACAATTACAGGACACAGGCGGCACTTTGAAAGAATGTGTCGAGCTACAAACAAAAAGGCAAAGGGAGGATATGAAATAAGAGAGGACACATACGTCACTTTGAAAGAATGTGTCGAGCTACAAACAAAAAGGCAAAGGGAGGATATGAAATAAGATGACACAGACATTAATTTTACAGTGCTACAAATAAAACGACAAGGGAGAGGATGAAATAAGAGGACACAGAAATTGCTTTCATAGAGCTACAAATAAAAAAGGTCATGGGAGGAGATGAAATAAGAGAGGACACAAACGTCACTTTGAAAGAATGTGCTGAACTAAAAATAACAGAAACCAAAAGAGGAGATAAAATAAGGGCGATACAAACACAATACATGTATACCAAAAGGAGGAGATAAAATAAGAGGACACGGGCGTTCCTTTGAAAGAATGTGCCAAGCTACAAACAAAAAGGTCAAAGGGGAAAGATGAATTAAAAGAGGATACAGACGTCACGTCGCTTTGAAATAATATGCTGAGCTACAAATAAAATAGACTAAAAAGAGGAGATTAAATAAGAGGACACAGGCGTCACTTTGAAATAATGTACTGAGCTTCAAACAAAAGAAGATGAATCAGGGCATGATTATACATCTTTTCGGAAGAACGTGCAGGACTACGAACAAAAGAGACCAAGAGAGGAGATGGAGTGTCATTGAGAACAGGATAAACGAACTATTTACATTAACAACACTACGTCAAATAATGGCATTGCTTCATAGAGAACTACAGGATAAAATAACTTAAAGTTCTAGGTCATATACTAGCATAGTTTTGTAGAGAACTACAAAATAAAGAAACTAAGGTCATTTAACAAGGCTAGATTAATTACTTGCATAGCTTCAACGATAATTACAGGATAAACGAGCTCCCTTCATAAACACATCGAAAGGATAAACCAAATACATGTACCCTCATTTAACAACGCTTCTAGCATAACTTCATAGAGAACAGCAGGATAAAAGAACTACGAAATACCTTCATTTCACAATACTTTGTCAATTACTGGCATAGCTTCACACAGAACTACAGGATAAACTAACTACTTTCATTTTACAACGCTGGATCAAATACTTGCATGGCTTCCAAGGGAATGAAAGGACATAACTGGAAGTAGGAATTCAAGGCCAAAAGTTAGCGTCCACTGTGGAGGCCTTAGTGTTAAGCACTATTAAGGCACGCGGTGAATGCCAAAGTCTGGCTACTGTCATCATGATATTGTAACTTTCTCTTCACGGACATTCTTCATTGAAGGACCAATTTATAGTCTGACAAGAATCATGTATCAGGATGATGTAGATAACCAAGTGGAACTATTCTCCATCTTGATTACGGACAAAACTTTGAAAAATGGCTAATAGTATCTTAGGTGCTGCTGAAGCATCTTCAGACCTACTCTTCGATTAACAAGATCTTGGAAACTGATGTGGGTGGCGTGGAATGCTAACGTCAACATATTGATGACACAAAATCGTCATGGTATCACAAATTACATGCTAATGTTAAAGATTGTCTTTCAAATGATACGCAACCCTACCGCAGTAGAATGTATTGACATATGCAGTAGAAATATGTAAAGCGACCAATTATTGAACAAACATGTGTGTCTATAAAGCATGTAACTGCTAAATGCAGGACGAAAGTAATGCAGAAAGCTCCTGTAGGAGCTTTCTGCATAACTTTATCCCTGCATTAACGTACCAGCTGTTTCTAAAACTAAGATTTAGACCTCATTTTTAATGGTGGTTTTAGATGGGTTTACTGTATCAGATTCTGACATTATCGGGAAAATCGGATGAATACCATCGACACTAGTATGGCAATCGGATACAGAAGGTCAGGATAAGGTACCAACTTCGTTATCCGCATCATTGGAAGAGTAAGCGATGCAATCGATTGTGGCCTCTCAGTGGGGCCACTCAATGAGAGTAGGTATGTATTGTATCGAATATGGATGTCAGTAAACAGTGTAGACTCAGACAAGCCGCCACGCCTGAGGCGACAACTCTGAGTAGCACATGTGTATTGAACGTCAACATGTAGAGGCAGTGATGGCAATGTAATAAATTGTTATTGCTTTGCATGGCCATGTTATTTCATTAAGTAACTGCAAAGAGGTAAGACTATTATTTTGTTAAGACTGATCACTTAGATTTATAGATTCATTTTCAGATGAAACTATATTTTTCAGTTTTACTGATATTAAAACGTTGATTTAACTTGGAAGGGCTAATTTTCCTTCCTCATTCATACACTTACAATATGAATGCTATTCTGTCGAGGTGAACAGCTGCTTAAAAATATTAATAGAAACAATAAATTGTTTTTCCTTTTGTTTGTGCCATATGATTATAAGAATTTAACACTCCTCGCCTATTCATATCAGAATTTCATTAAACTCGTTTTGGAAAATGTTATTTAACTCGCCAAAGTCTCGCATAATATTTTTTTCAGATCTCGTTTAACCGTTTCCCTGTTCTATGTTTATTCCAAAATTCAGTATGAATAGTCATGGACAAAATAGTTATAATGAAATATGGAAAGTGGAACTTTATGACAATTTCAGAAACTAAAGAACAAGATATATCAAATTCCATTAGTAGACAGAGCAGACCCTGATCAGAAGGCTCCTACAGGAGTTCTATTGCAAATGCGAGAATTTACCGTTTCTGTCATGCTCAAACTTGTCCTTAACACATTACCCCCTAGTGATGCATTTTTGCGCCTCTATAAAATTCACATTGTGAAACCATTGTGATAAATAGAGCATTTGCTCCACAGGAGCAAATGCTCTATTTATCACAATGGTTTAAATACTACACAATTCCAAAACTCTCATTTTCTATAGTTAATGCTCATTTTTGGTAGATTAATTAAAAAAGGCTAGGTCTAAAAATAGCCTAGGAGATAATGAGTTAATCATATACAATTTTAACAAATCAATTGATATATATTCATACAGTAATTATTTTCCGCATGGATATTGAAATAAAGGGTTTAACAAAGAAAACCAGCACAGTAAAAACCCCTCTTAACCGGGATTCTAACAGAGAATAATTTAGATACTTTTTGGCGGGTAGCTGCTTAATGCAGCTTTCTGCATGCCTTTCATCCTGCATTAAGCTTCCACCTGTCTCCAAGACCGATATCTGTGCTAAAGTTAACGTCTGGTTTAGAGGGGTTTTATTTAATGTATTCGACTTCAGTAGGGCATCACTCGGAAATTGGATGTTGTGAAATTGGATGTTGAAAAAAGCGTGCATAATGCATATGTTATACATAAAATGTCATTTTGTTTTTGTCTTTTTCTATTCCAGGGCGTGTAAAAGTAATCATTTCATCCTGTGAGTTTGATTTTAGGAAAAGATGTCACCCGTAATATGTATCAATGCAGACCTCGATCATTCGCTTCATAGCCAGCGACGCGGTGACTGGTCGGGGGAAAAATACAGTAACACCTCATATGATCAAGCGCTTAACTCTTTTACATATACACACATACACACATATTTTGGGAGCTAATTTGGAGTTTTCGTCCACGTACTGTCACAGTGGACTTTGTCTGCAGACTAAATTATTTCTACTGGGGATTACCATCGCTCGACGTGGGGTGGAAACAGGGGAGAGTGGGAATGGGGTAGGGTGGGAGAGATGTTAACTTCGTATCCCACGTGGCCACATAATCTTGATCACATGATACAACCACACACATGCATTCCACCAGAACAGCAAAACTTCGCTGATCCAGATACTCAAATACATATCATGATCGGCCTTTTAGACAGTTGGGAGCTTAATGCAGGATGAAAGTCACATAGAAAACTTAACTCATTCCCTCCTACTGACGCATTTTGACACTTCTGTAAAAGTGTTTGAAACCAATGTGATGTATTTATCACAATGGTTTCAAAACTACACAATTCTAAAATGTTCCCTTTCTGTAGTATACAGCAAAATCTCGATTATTCGAATTTTCTGTATAGAAGAATTTAGACCCTTTTAGGCAGGTGGCTGCTTAATGCATGGTGAAAGTCATGCAGAAAGCTCCTGGAGGAGCTTTCTGCATGACTTTCACCATGCATTAAGCTGCCACCTGTCTTAAAGATCGATAATAATACGTATTTAAGTGTTCGAATAATCGAAGTTTTACTCCTTTTCGGTAGATTTATTCAAAGAGGTTCGGTCTAAAATAGTCTATGAGGGAATGGGTTAAGCATCCAACCATCTGCCTACTATTCTTAGAATTGGAGTACTATTACATTTTATTATTCTGATTATATCTTATTTCTACATAACTCAACGTGTATATACGTACATGTATAACGCCTTTATTCCATAAATACGATTTTCTATACATTTGCAAACAGAGTAGACCCAAATCAGAAGGCTCCTATAGGAGCCGTCTGGACAGTGTCTGCTCTGATAGCTTATGGTGTAATGCAGATATGATTCTGCAGTTTCTGCCATGGCCAAATATTCAAGTGTCCATGTACTAAGCAGCTATTACATGTATAACAATAAATCTAGATAATGTCATTATTTCTTACATAAATATTCAGTGAATAAAGGGACAAATAACTTTCCTTTCCAATC